>BDUI01053948.1:3479-14186 GCA_002335545.1 Apodemus speciosus | reverse complement strand
CCTCTTAATCTTCCCTACAACCCATCTCCCACCAAAACACCCATCCCATGGCTAATTTACATATCAATATGTTAACAGGTTATTTCTTTGCTGTGTTCTTAGTTGTAAATAGAGAATTCAGAAGGATGGTCTGTAGCCAAACCACCTTGAATGCACATGAACTCGTCTTAAAAGCTAAGCAGGGTCAGGCCTGATTAGAAGAAGGAAGGGAGAATTCAGACGGATGCAAAAAGAAAGAACACTTATTAAAAAGAAGAGGGACGCTTTTTATTTACCCTTAAGATAATTGAGTGTTTGCTCTCTCCGGTTTTCCTGGGAAAAGAACATCAAACTCAGGCTGTGCCTGGCTCTCTGGCACCTGTGCCAGTGCTGTTTGTTGGCTGCTGGTCAGATTGGAAAGTGATGTCTGGAGCTGCATTTCTTCCTCTCTGGGGTCAGGAAACGTTTTTTGTTTGTTTGTTAGTTTGCTTGGTTTTTGTTTTGTGTATGGGGTTGGAAGAATTGGTTGTTTCTTGCGGAGGCTCATTTCTGAGGGGCTTCTGCCTTAGTTTTTCACAAAAGCCAGGTGATAATAAAAGTACAAACATGCCTTGTCTTATGCCAAAATCTAAATTCACAGATAATTAAAGGATAGTTGAGCCGCCAGTCACAGACCCTCAAGGCCTGCCGGCTGGGAGCCGATCAAGCACAGTGTGGTTCAGGAATTCCCCTCACACCCAGCCATCTCCTTGGACCTGACAGACCACCGGGCACTGTGACCCCACTCTCTGCAGACTCATTATTAGAAAGTTCTTCCTTATGTGGAGCCAAAAATCTTCTTTGGGCGGTGGTTGCCCTGCCGTCTTGATTCTGCTCTTGAGCCTCCTGCCCCCACCAAAAAGTCCATCTCTCCTTGCCTACAATGCCCATATAGGCTGTTTAGACATTCAGAGTCTGGGACCAGGCCCCCACATCTTCACCTCTCCTGGGATGTCAGTGTCTCAGTTTTATCCAGGGCCATGAGAAGGACTAAGAGAGGACCCAGCTGTGCAGGGGCTGTGCTCAGCCCAGAAGCAGCAAGGCCCCTGTCACCTCACTCCCGCGTCTCTAGTTGTGTTARTATAACTGGAGTYAGAGTCAGAGCCTGCCCTCCAGCAGGCTCACCAAGCAAGGCTCAGCCATCTGTCCCAAGACTCTAATTACAGAGACAAGGTACTGTGAAAAGCAGGTTTGTTCAGTAGGACACATTGGTCCAGTGACCCCTCAAGCCTGTCACTGGAGCACCGACACGAGCTTTAGGTTTAAACGGAGGAGCGAGGGGCAAGAGAGAAGCATGGTTAACTAATCCTGGGCTGGGTGTGGCTTCAACGGTCATAGCTTTGGCCTTGCAAGAGGATCCAAAGAGCTTCATATTGATTGACAGGACGTGTTGGGTGCTCCTTGGCATAGCCCCACCCTCATGGATCAGGTCCCTCAGCAGAGAGGTGGACTGTCCGTTGAAGTTCTCTTGTTCTCATAATCCAAAGCAACTCAAGAGGAAAAAGGGATAGTGACATATCTCTAACCTCCTAACCCTGAAAGGGGACAGCACTTGAGTGGTTAACCTTCCCAGGTAAGCAGGTGACCCACAGTAAAGGAGACAGGCATAAAATGAAGAAGGTCTTTATTCTGCTTTTTAGTTATCTTGTGGGCTCAAGTGAGACATCTGTGCTTTTTAGCTAAAACAGCTTCTAAGTACTTGTTCCATTGGTGCTGCCTGGGTCCAGAGTGTCCTCCATGTGTCCTCCTGGCCCGGTGTGTCCCCCATGGGTCCTCCTGGCCTGGTGTGTCCCCCATGGGTCCTCCTGGCCCAGCGTGTCCTCCATGTGTCCTCCTGGCCCGGTGTGTCCTCCATGGGTCCTCCTGGCCCGGTGTGTCCTCCATGGGCCTTTTTGGGCCAGTATGGAAGGCTAAGTACATTGTTGGAGCCCAGTGGGATTTGGACCAGTGCTGTTATTGGGTGGCCTGATGAGCATCTCTGGAAGTCAGATCCTTCTCTGTCTGACTGCTGCTTCTTAGGTGCTGTATTCATTCCCTGTGGGTGTTGTAACAAACCTTCATACCTTGCCTTTTAAAGCTGGAAAGAGCCACAGGAAGGCGCAAACGCAAAATCAAGGTTTTGACTTTGTTGTCTTTTACGTGGAAATCTGGCAGAAGTGGGGGCGGGCTTAGAAGGAGTGTCCTTTCTTTGCCCTTTTCAACCTCTGGTGGCTGTTGGTCTTTCTTGGCTAGTGGCTTCATTGCTCCAGTCTCTGTCCTCTCTACTTCTCTCTCTCTTTTGCTTTCTGTGTCAAGTCTGTCTTAGCTTCGGTCCTAGGACATTTGTGATGGGTCTCCCTGGATGACCCAGGCAGGCTGCAGCACGTCTAAGGCCCGGTATTGTAGTTCTATGCATAAAGACTTTTTGTTCCGGCATAAGAGCATATTTACAGGGCCCTTGATTTGAGATTTGTTCAGATTTCTTCTAGGGCTCTCTATTTTCCTTACATTCTTTTGTTTGTTTGGAAAAATCTTTTTTGTTGTTGGTTTTGGTTTTGGCTTTTGGAGACAGGGTTTCTCTGTGCAGCCCTGGCTGTCCTGGCTGCTCTGGAACTTGTTCTGTAGACCAGGCTAGCCTAGATCTCAGGGATCCACCTTGCTCTACTTCCCAAGACCTGGCATTAAAGGTGTGCACCACTATCACCCAGCTGGGAAATATCTTTTGGATGCCAACAAGTGCTTGCCGACAGAAGCCTGATATAACTGTCTCCTGAGAGGCTCTGCTAGTGCCTGACAAATACAGAAGTGGGTGCTCTCAACCATTGACCCGAGCACAGGGTCCCCAATGGAGGAGCTAGAGAAAGGACCCAAGAAGCTGAAGGGGTTTGCAGCCCTATAGGAGGAACAACAATATGAACCACCCAGTACCCCCAGAGCTCCCAGGGACTAAGCCACCAACCAAAGAGTACACATGGAGGGACCCATGGCTCCAGCCGAATATGTAGCAGAGGATGGCCTTGTCAGACATCAATGAGAGGAAAGGCCTTTGGTCCTCTGAAGGCTCCTTGCCCTAGTCTAGAGGAATGACAGGACAGGGAAGCAGGAGTGGGTGGGTTGGTGAGCAGGAAGAGGGGAGATGGGATAGGGGGTTTTCAGAGGGGAAATGAGGAGAGGGGATGACATTTGAAATGTAAATAAAGAAAATAGCTAATACTTTTTTTAAATTTTTTATTACTGTGTGTGTGTGTCCTTTGTCTGCATGTGTCTGTACCACTTGCATACCATCTCTGATACCCTCTGGGGGTGCTTGGAATTGAACCCAGGTCCTGTGGAAGAGCCTCCAGTGCAAGATAATCACAGAGTCATCCCTGCTACCCCTAGTGGGTGGATATATCTCTATCTTTATCACTCTATCATCTATCTCTAGCTCTAGCTATCTCTTCTATATTTTTTAAGGACTAACCTCAAAGTTTTGACCCTCCTCTCCCGACCAGGCTTCCTGTGCTGAGATTATAGGAATGCTCCAGTGCACCATCCCTGGCCTCTGCTTTCTGGCCTCCATGTTTTCATTCTCCTTCAGCATCCTGGCTGCTGCTCTGCTGGGTGCCTGTGCTGTTCTGATCATCTGCCTCCCTTTAGGGGGGGTGGGGCCTCTGAGGATTAGGCAGCCCTGGGAAGTGCAGGTCTTTCTGGTATACACACTCATTTCACCAACATGCTCAGACTTATACGCGGAGTTTTATCAATGGGAAGCATCCACTGCTGTTAAAATATTCATCAGCCGTTGTTAGACTTACAGACAGTCCCCCARCGAGTGTACTCTGGACAGAGGAGACGGCCAGGGGAGTTGTATGTCCTTGTAGTTCCTTGATGAACTGAAGAAAACAATTTATTGTCTCAGGGCCCATAGACACATCTCTTTCTCTTTTAAAAAATCAGGAAATATTTGTTGGCTGCCCTGGAAAGACTATTGTGTGAGCTCCTTTCCCCTCATGCAAAGTCCCATGGTCTTTTAAATGTGATCCACGGCCTGCTGCTGGCTTCTGGGCTCTCTAACTGCAACATGGGGCAGTCTAGGGCAAGTGGGTGCTGGCTTTGCTAGGCAGGTAGCGGAGGGAGAACAGAGGGCACGATGGAAGCCTCACAGGGCCTACAGTCTGAGCAGCTCCAGATTCTGCTCAGTGCTGTCCCCCTTGCTCCCAAGGTCCCAGCCTCACACTCTGCCCAGAGCACCCTTTTGGTCTCTGCTCCTCTCTCAGTCTTTGCTTTGCCAAAGGAGGCCTACCCAGGGCAGGAAGCCAGGGAGGAGAGGAGGGAGGAGACAGATGAGTCACTCGTGTCCCTGCCTCACCTGCAACTGACAAGTCATTTAGCTCTGGGCAAGGTGCTGTACCTTACAAGACCCTTGGACATGCCTTGGGGGATACCTAGAAAGGCTTCCAGGAGGGACTGGCATTTGAAYGGAGCTTCGATGGGTAAGAGATTTAGAGGGGCAAGCAGAGCAGACCTGTTCAAAGGAACAGAGCGACAGCCTCGCCAGGGTCTCAGAACAGAGAGCGACAGCCTCACCAGGGACACAGCGTCATGTCCAGGGTTCATGGGTGATGTCTAGGGCCCAGGATGCTGGACCACAGCAGGACTATAAGAATCTGATGTTTGAAAGAGATCTGAGACCCACGTGGTAAGGAAGATATTCACTGGAGCCTGAAGGGCTTGGTAGGAGCAGGGCGGAGATTTCTGTTCTGGTTTTGCTAGGCAGCTCTGAGGATGGTGACTTTCATTTCCTCGAGACTGTTGTAGCTGCTTTGAAACGTCTTCATCTTACCTTTGTCTGGGATGAGATACCTTTATTGGGCTGAGGGAGTGTCTCCTGCCTCTTCACAGTTCAAGATGACGCCCCCAGGATTGCTTCCTCACGGGGGTTTCTATACAGTCCCTACCATTTTTCTAGGACCTTCTCCCACATAGGCTCTGAGCCCCTCTATCTAGTGTGTTCTGAAGACCAGAAGCTGAGTACTCCAGGGCACAGGCTCAGCGAACTGTCGACTGCAGAAATGATTGAACGATGATGGTTGTGCCTGCTGGCCTTGTTCTATCTAGAGTCTGGCTTCCTGCTATCCTGTTGCTCTTTTCTATGGTATGTTGCAAGGTATGTTGCAAATGTGGGCCTCTGGCTTTTGTGAGGTATCCCTGCTCCTGGAGTCAGTTTGCTCTGTCAAGCGAGTGCTAGCAAGAACTCAGAGGCGGGATTTACTGCCCCAGACACTCCGAGGATGGAGAGGCTGCAGACCTGGCTCCCAGCCTTCTGAACTACGCTTCATTGTCCTGGACAAGCCATGTGGTCCAACTCTTATTTTTAGTATCCTTAGCCGTAACTGCCTGAGTCTGAAGGGCAGCGTGGTACAGGGAAAAGATTCTGGACTCGTGGCTCCATCAGACCAGGTTTTCTGGTTTTGTAAACTTGGGGCCCACTGTTCAGTTGCTTATTCATCTGATTATCTGGGCATGTTAAAACTGTAGAAAAGGAGCGTCAGTAAATGTTATCCCCCTTTTCTATTAGCTGAAGAGCTATTGTAGAGGAAGGAGAAGATTCATTTGGTTGGCCGGGCGGGGTGGCACACGCCTTTAATCCCAGCCCAGAGGCAGAAGCAGGTGGGACTCTATGAATTTGATGCCGGCCCATTCTACTACGTAGCAAGTTCCAGCCCAGCCAAGGCTACATAGTAAGAACCTGCCTAGGGGAGGGGAGGTGGCTTGTTTTGTGTTAGAGACTGTTCAGAGCCAAGCTTAATTTCCCCCTAGATTACCCTTCATTTCAAACTCTATCAGCTCTCCAGCCCCCTGATTTAAAAACCTTGTAAATTGTGTGTGTGTGTGAGTGTGTGTGTGTGTGTGTGTGTGTGTGTGTTTGTGTGAGTGCAAGCGCCCTTGGAGGCTAAGGACATTGGTCTCCCTGGAGCTGGAGTTACAGGCAGGTGGGAGCTGGGGATTCAAACTCAGATCCTCTGCAGGATCATTTGTGCTCCTAACTGATAAGCCATCCCTCTGGCCTGAGTTTACTGATTTTTTTCAAGCCCAAAGGATTGGTGATATTTTCATGCTTTATTCTTTTTTGTTTGTTTTGTTTTTTTGAGACAGTAGCCCTGGTCATCACCAGAAAAAACGGGACAGGCTCTATGGTAGTCCCCGTGACCCAGCAATCCTGGGAGTGCCCTGTAGTTCTCTGTGTAGCCCTGGCTGTCCAGCAACTCTCTCTCTAGGTCTTGAATTCACAGAGCCTCCTGGCTCTTCCTTCCCACCCCCCTCCCCCACACAGAGTTGGGTTTTATTTGTTTACCAGCTGCTTCTCACCAACTTCTGTGAATCTGGACATTGCTTCCCTGGCTGGCCCAGGTTATTTCTAAGGGTCCTTCCTTGTTCTGTTGACACTGCCTCTAATGCCTCAACTCAGATTGCTGGTCTCCTTCTCTGGAGAGCCTTGGTCTGGACTTCAGGAATTGTGGGGGTGCGGTGGGGGTAGAGGTCACTGGGAGGAAACAAACAAACAAACAAACAAAAACTCAGCAACTTAGCCCGAGGGCTTTCTGTAGTAGGGAAGGAATCTACAGCCCAGGGAATCTGACGAATTTGGGGAATGTTCATCCTTTGGGCCCTTGGGAAGAAGTATCTAGATCTGTTTGCTGCCCGCATGAGAACATGAATGGGGAAGGTTGAATTTTTGCCCTGAACTGGAATTGTCAGTGTGGAACGTCTTCTCCGAGGTGACTTGTGTTAGGGGCCCTCCKTCTGACTTCCTACAGTGAAAAATCAAAATCTTGAGAATCGATTGGCCTTTGTGCACAGAGGCTCTTGGGAGATGCGGCTTGGCTGAACAAGTGCGGCGCAGTGCCCGAGAACCAGCTATATAGACGCAAAATTCACACCCGAGACAATCACTCCACCTTTTAATAAGATTGTATTCGGAAACTAATTTTCCAAGGCAGTTTCGGTGTTCCCAGCTGTCTGGGCTACTGATCCTTACAGCCTGTGTCCAGGAATCATCTCTCGTATTTATTCTGCTCAACTTAACTTGGTTAGATTCTATACATTTTATTGATTGCCTATTATATAAGTTTAGTCTGATGTTGAGAGCCTCAGGGTATGAGGGAATACATCACCTAGAACTAGAAGCTTCTTTTCTAGCCAGGCTCTCAAGACTTAATGCCCAAGAGTCGTGCAACAGTCCTCTGTTCACTGGGAATTGCTGAGTAGATTGGTTTGTGAGTCAGAATTCCTGCCCCAGGCACTGAAGTCTGGATGCTGAGGAGGACTCTCCAGGAAGGCTCTTAGATGAATCTGCAGGCAGGGATCACAATCTGAACTGAGATTTGGGGAAGAAAATGGAGCCGGGTTGAGGGAACTCAGCATGTGGATTTTGCCTGAGTTAACTTCGATTTTGTCTTTGCCCTCTCTCCCCATGCTTGGTGATGAAAATATGCCTTCTGTGCCTGGTGCTCTATCTAACAAGTTTCTGGACTTTGCTCTTGTGGCCCCTCCCCCCCACCCCAGATTAGCCTTGACCCTGCCTTGGTTTCTCATAGGACTCTGACTGTCCTTCCTTCTTAGCAGGGTGCCGGCGGCAGCACAGACATCCCAAGAGATAGCAGCGGGATAAAGAGATGCTAAATAAAGTGACTGATGTGTCACTTGTCTGGCTCACCTGCTGTAACTGAAATGTTTGCTGAGAGAGGCATGGGGGACACGGGAATGGAAATGGGGTGCCGTACTCAGAGCAGGGAGGCCACTCTCAACACTTTGGAGAAATCTGCAAATCAAAGAGCAACGCCCCATTATTTTCTTATTTTTGAGAGAATGTCTTATGTAGCCCAGGCTGACCATGTACTCTCTATGTAGATAAGGATGTCCTTGGCTTTCCAATCCTGCTGCCTCCCCTTCTCAGGTATTGGGATTACAAGTGCATGCCAACATACCTGGTTATGTCCAGTGCTTGGGCTCAAACCCAGGGCCTTGGTCCTGCTTGACAAGCATTCTACCAACTGGGCGACACCCCCAGCTGCAATAGTCTCTTTATATATCTGTCAAATTAAGGGATGACAAGCATTTGGGTGGCATGACTCTGCCGCAGATGGAGGGAGTGGGATTGAGATGCCCACTCTGGAGGGCATTTTGCCTGTATCCGCATTCAAACTCTGCTGGGTTTGGGGCCCACTTGTATACAAGCAGTGGGAGGGGGTGTACATGTGCCTGTGGGGTTCCGGACTTTTAATTCTATCCTTGGCTATATTAGAAATTCAAAGCCAGCCTGGACTACAAACCATCTCCCAGAACCGAACCGAACCGAACCGAACCGAACCAAACCAAGCATCTTTCTGCACTCCTAGGCCAGGGCTAAGAGAACAGCCCTCAATGTATGAGACAGGCTGTCTCTCTCAGCATGGTTTGTTAAGACACTGAAAATAGAACCAGATGTCCAACCGTAGGGTATTATAAAGAATGTTTTCTACCTAGAGGACATTCTTAACTGTAGCAGAATAGTAAAGGCGGACGGGAAACTAGGTTGTAACTCATCTGAAAGATAGGTTCTCAAGTTATGTTGAAAAATGTGTGTTTTCATACAAAAGGAAGGGTAATTAGTACCTTGGAGATTTTAGACACTATTATCTTATTTCTAAAAGATGAAAAATTTTCTGCCAAGGCACATGTGCTGCTCTTACAATCCGAGGGAAAATTTATGTTATTTAAGAACCGAGAAGCTCAAGCACTGTTTGGGCGCAGGCGCATCGAAAGCTAAGCCAGCACATCTTGCTCAGTCCCAGACGGGCAGCGTTTTCGAAGGCAGCGTGGTCCTGGGTCCATTTGTGTGAGTATTTATAGAAGCGAAAGCATGGAGGGGGAGGGAAGAGATTGATTTTTTTTCCCCTTGAACTTTTGAAATTATTTTCTCCACTCCATTTGTAATTGAACCTACGTAGCTATTCTTATTTCTTCCTTTCTTGAGCACCACGTTAGGCCTAAAAATATTAACCGGCTTAGGATGTGGGTTTTGCTAAAATAATTCCCCTTGAAGTCTTCATGGGGTCCTGGAATGCTTCAACATGAGATCCCAAAGAAGACTTCCTTCTGACATCTATTCTGCCCTTCTATTTGATGTGTTTTGACCTTCCCCGTCTAGCATCCTTAGACTCTCACACTGGAATGGTTGGGATAATGGACCCCATCAACCATAAAAGGAAGTGACCTGGGGTGAGGATGGGCAGGACTGGGCACTGTCTGCTGAAGAGGTTGGTGCAGGGGCCAATCTGGCATCACCTTATCCTGTAGACGTAACATTAGTCTGCAGAAGAAGAGATCAGAGCCGGGGAGCATCTCGTTAAATATTAATTATAGTGATGCCTTTTGCCACGCATCTTCAGAGAGCTCTGGGCACTCACAGACATTACCTCATCGTTCATCCTCCCTGCGTTATTGGGTGAGAAGTCGACAGTAAGGGTTATGGTCTCTGCGCAGGCGCAGCATGACAAATATTGGATTATTTTATATCCAAGTTGCTAATTGCCCTTCCAGACTTTTCAGTGTATTTCTAATTTAGGTTTTATTTTATAATTGTGTGTGTCCRTCCATGAGTGTGCGCATGTGTGTATGCGTGGGTGTACYGTGTCCAGGTCAGAGGTTAACTTTTCAGGAGTTGGTTCTCCCCTCTCATCTTGGGGTTTAGGGATCAAGCTCAGGTCAGCATACATACCTGTCAGGYATGCTTATTTGCTGAGCTATCTCCATAGCCCAGGCTATTTCGAAACAGCATCTCCYGTCACCTAGGCAGGCTTGGACTCATGACTTTGAATTCCGATCCACCCGTCTCTACCTCCTCGGCGTTGGGACCAGGGTGTGTGCCTCAGCTGCCGGCGTAAGCAGTGTGGGAGTCCAGAGCGTTAGACAAGTGCTCTGCTGACTGAGCCCCATCTCCAGGGCCCTGCCCCCTCTCTCCTTTGAAACAGGATCTTCTTATTTTGTAGCCTTGGATGTCCTGGAACTCACAATCCCCCTGACTCAGCCTCCCAAGGATGTTGCCGAGTCTGGCGTCCCTAACAAATATTTTGAATTCTTTCTTAGGAGTGGTCAGGACTGGATAGCGGTTGATAAAGGGAAGCTGAGGCGGCTTTGGGTTGGGTTGGTATGTCTCCCTCAAAGCTGTTCCGGCATCCCTCATGAGTAAAATGGCCTCCCTCCACTTTCTCCCACTAACACTTGCTGAGTTTTTATCATGAGCAAGGCAGAATGCTGGGATGATCTGGGGAGTAACATTAAACGATTTACATGTCAGTGTCTGATGATGTAGCTTCTGTTTGTCGTCCCCGCGCTCATGCCTCAACCTTATTTCACTTCACATACCCTTTGCCCCCCCCCCCCTGAGGCAGGGTCTTTACATAGTCTTGTATGTCCTGGAATTCACAATGAAGACCGGGCTGCTCTGAGTGCTGGGATTAAAGGCATGCACCCATACATCCAGCTATCTTTTGTTCCTTAYTGCTGGGAACAAAAGGTRGGATAGYCCAGCRCCATCTCCTATGTACTTTCTCTCTGCTAATGTCTTTCTGCCCACCTTTGCAGGACTCCCTCTCCTATGCTGCAGAGATAGGTCCCCTCCTGCACAGGGCCTGGTATCTCCCCTACTGTGAGTTGTCCTGTAGACTCCTGGACTTCCTACCGGCC
>BDUI01053944.1:0-14687 GCA_002335545.1 Apodemus speciosus | reverse complement strand
TTAAATTAAAATACAATTAAATATTTTCCCTTCTCTTTCTTCCATTCAACATTTCCATGTCTCTATCCCTGTTTCCTCTCAAATTCATAGAATTCATTCTATCCACTTTCTTTTTCTCTCTCTCCTACCTCTTGTTCTCTCATCTTATGTAGCATAGCTCAACTTTACCACACAGAAACACACAGGATCGCTCCTCTCTCTCTCTCTTAAACACACACACACACACACACACACACACACACACACACACACACACACACTTTAAAGTTATAAAAATAAAAGAGCATTTTCAAATATCTTATTGTTAATTTATCCTCTGCCAATTTTATTTTGTATTGTTCTCCTATTTTTCCCAACGAACCCCTCTTTATTTTCCTATTTCCTTCTTCATATTCCTTATATTCTGGTATTACATATTTATTACCCTTATATCCATGGCAGATTTTACTTTCTTTGTTGATTCAGGTAATCTAAGTTACATAATCTTTACTGAAATTTTGGAGCTAGGAACTGCAGATGAGAGAAAGTGTGCAGTATTTTTGTTTCTGTATCTGGATTACTTCAGTCAGTGTAAACTTACCTACATCTATTCCTTTTGATGCAAATTTCATGATTCCATATATATTTATATATATATATATACATATATATATACATACATATATATATGTATATATATATATTCAATACATATATTGAATAGGACTCCACAGAATACTGCCTCATTTTTCTATTAATTAACTAGACATTTCATTTTAAAATATGGAGTATTTCATGAAATTGTTCATCATTCTTTGGCAGATGCTATGTCAATCTTCTATGTATTGTTTGAATTTTAGCTGTACAATATAAAATCATCTTACTGCAGCTTGGAATTTCCTATTCAGTGAAACATGATTCTCACAGTTCATGCTTTTGTTATCTCCTCTGTCTTTTTTAATATTGTCCTGTTACTAAAGTGACAAAGACAAGGCAGAAGCAAGAATAAGGAAAATTGCGGTCTTAGGCAGGCTATATAAGATTTTGCAAACACAAAGTTCACCTTTGAATCCCTATAGATACATGTTTCCATAGCATTCAGAGGGTGCTAATATCAACTTTCAAAATAAAAGAAGAAATTACTAAAGTATGATCTTTGAAAATTAGGTCATGTTCCCATATTGTATTTATCTCATCATAGTAATCATGTATATATTTTTCTACATGCCATATTTAGTAACCATAGATATAATGCATCATTATATCATATTTATAAATTTTATCAAGATGGTTGATAGTTATGAAGAACCTTTCTTGTTAACTAAATTTTGCATATATATCCAGCATTGACATTTTATATTTTAGAAAATAATAAGGTTGGATTAATCAGAGGTTAATATTTTCAGAGGTTTGTTCCTACCTCTTCCAGAAATTAGAGGCCATGATACTATGAAAAATGTTAAAATATTAATTTTTGTATTTTTACATTGTGTATGTCATGCCAATATTGACTGAAAATAGCTATTGGGTTCAGTTTTTGCCGAAACTTCACTGGGAAAATTTCCAGCCCCATTGCCTAAACACAAAGAAGGAAATTTTTAGAAAAATAATATACTAGAATAATCCATATTGATATTTATGTATGTATGAGTGTATGTCAGGAGCCATAATGGGACAAGCTAATATGCTAGCAGGTGATCATCCTGAAATCACTGCTTCAGATTATTACATAATCTTTGACAGGTGAGCCCCCATTCAGCAAGGCTGTGGGAGACTGATTTTAGGAAAGATTCCTGCTATTAATATATTTTCCTGTTATTATTAAATATATATTATAATCAATAAGTAATAGCACCCCTTTCGAGCAGATCTCTGTAGAACCACGAAGATGTACTATGTTATAGTGATGCTATGAAGACAAATAGGTGACTTAAGTTTTAATGATGATCCTATAAGAATTCCTAAAATTATATCTGTGATTATTTAGCTCTTTTATAGTGGAAATTCATTAGGTCCTTTTCTGACAGTCAAAACCTCAATGAGAACTCTGCCAATTTTTCAAGTGTCAGCAGTTAATTGCTCTTAGATGGCAACTAGACTTTCTCCTGCTCAAAGCACATTCAAAGAGGTTGTAAAACAATTAACCAAAGGTCATAAAAATGGAACAAGGACTTACTATAGGTTTTAGGACAGAAGATAAAATATTGACTGGGTTTATCTATACAAAACTTCTTATGACTTAGTTATGTTTTTAAACTTTCTATGAAGCTGTAGAGAAGACAAATGATAGATGTCTAGCTAGATAATCACTCCTAATGGATATGTATGTAAACATTCTCTGTTGTAAACTTCTATTTCAGTTTATGACTTGTGATTTTGTGTGAACTTTTGATAAACTTTATAACATGTGGTCATGTATTCTGAAAGATGTTTAAGTGCTGAGGACAAGAGAAGTCAGACCAGAAGAATTTAGTGAGAGGAACAGAGCTGAGAGAAAAACTGAACTGAGGAGAAGTTTTTATTCAGAAGAGAACAAGATTAGAAGGAGAATGCAGAGTGGAATAACTTAGAAACTATAGGTAACACAAAATAACTAAGAGAACTATGTACAGGAGGCAGAGGGAAAGAGGAAACAAGAAGATGTTGCAGATAGCAGAAGGCTTCTCCTTACCATGGGACAGGACAGGTCCCAAGGGAAGGACAAGACAGGCTTAGTCTTATTAAGAGAAACAAAGCCTTTTTCTTACAAAAACGGATTTAATTCATTTAGCATTGAAAGGGTGGAAGCTTTTTCTTTCTCGATGCAATAAATATTGGAGTCCATTCTTCATCGAGAATGAATGAGTTCCTTCTTCACTGGTGCTTGGTCTTTTGCTCCATATGCATATGTAAGTATGGATGTGTGTGCAAATATGTAATTGTGAGAATATATGCATATGTGTGTGTGCAAATATGAAATTGTGAGAATGCATGCAAGCTGGGCCCAGGTGACTTTGCCTGGAAATATATATGTTTGAAACTGCGAATGAATTTATGTGATATTATGCATATTCACTTATGTAGAAATTTTTCTTTCTGCAAGTGTTATCTCTTCTCCTGGTTCAATAGAAGTTTATTGCTCCTAACTTCCCCCTAGACTGAGAAGCAAGAGGCATCTGGACAAAAGGGAAAGGGCTCCAGCAACTAATCCTTTACCTAATCTCCTTCTGTTTTAGGTTGAGGTGCTAAGTGCATGAGACTGCAGCCTCTGGCTTCAGAGGAACATAGAAGGCAGGTCAGCTACAATAGCACAGTGACTTAGACTTAGATAAGTAAACTTTTATTATACAGCAACACTAAATATCTCCTAAGGCAAAGTCTTTCCCCAGAATTTTCCCCACTAGTACTCTTTCTCCCTCCACTGCATCAAGAAGAACCAAGAAGAAACACCTCAGCCAGGGCTGGCTCCTGGAATATGTATGTATGTATGTGTATGTATGTAAGTATTCATTCATTCATTCATTCATTCATTCATTATTGGATATTCTCTTTATTTACATTTCAAATGTTATTGCCTTTCCTGGTCCCCACCCCCAAGCCACCTATCCAGTTCCCTCTCCACCTGCTTCTGTTAGGGTCTTCCCCTTCCCATCTACCAACTCCTGCCTCCCTGCCATGCATTCTCCTATCCTGGGGAAATCATCTTGATTTTTACTACTGTCTTTCACAGTGGGTGTATTAACATCTTGTTTGAATAAAGTGGAACAATGGACTTCTTTTCTATATCACCTTGGAAAAACCCAGAACTTTTATTATCCTTGGTTACTAGTGACATTTACTTGACTAGACTTAGCAAAATCATTCTTAATATAAAAAGGTTTAGTTCCCAGTTTGGTTCAATAGATATAGATTCATGTTTTACTTTCCTTTTTGGCTATGAAACATTACTTATGTCCTGGAACTAATTCTTATTTATTATTATTATTTTTTTAACAATAACACAGGCAGCAAGTTATTTTGGTAGCAAAGTTAGGTAATAGATTTATTTGTCTGTCATATTTTGGAAATTTAACAACATAAACATGTTTATGATCACAATTATAAAGTTTTACTTACATAAATAATAATTTACAAATAGTGCAATATATTTGTTTTCAATAAATCGTTAAATTATTAATAANTATACCCCCTTCTTATATTTTTACTGAGTTTCATTTTTCATATAGTGTTTGTACATGTTAGTTTTTACTAATGTCATATTTATTTGTTAATCAGTTTTTCCTTCATTAATAATTTACATAGAATTAATTGTAGTTTTTTTTAATTTATGAGGGTTTCTTAATTACATCACAATCAATGCTTTGGTAAGAAAGAATGAGCATTCATTTTCCATATTGCCATTTAATTTTTCATCCTGTATATAGAATACTTCTGTCTAAATATTCTTCTAAAATCCATATTAGTGTTACAAAATAAGAAAACTGCTATTGTGGATCTGCTTATAATACAAAGACACATGAAATAAATTGACAACATTTTCTCTATACTGGCATTCTTCTCTATAAAACAAAATAAGAATAAACAAAAAAGATATGGATTTGAGCATGAAGTTAAGAATTTTAAAATACAAAAATAAATAATAAAAGCTAAAATTTAGTATGCCTAGAATTATATTAAGAGGCTCCAGGCAAAATTATAAGACATTTTAATATCCTTTCACTCTCAAAATGCCTTCTTATTTGTCATTGAAATTATATTCAAAATACTACTCATTATGTAAGGAAAAATGAATGTATTCATGAAGTAACTCCATAGTCTACCAAACAAATTAGGCAGATGTTATTTTGTGTTTTCTTCAGAAGGAATGATGCTTTGAAAAATTCAAGAATAAGAGTATTCTGCAACAGTTATAGCTTTACCATTGATTTATTTTCATTTATCTGTTTAGTTTTTAGTTCTGAGGCAATCATTATCCTCACATTCGACCAAGAAAGGGCAACAAATCTGTTAGAAGACTATAAGATCATTCCCATTGATTAATAAAAAGACCATGAAAATCAGTATTTCTGAAATTTATTTTGTTTAAATATATAACACAAGACTTAACACAGAAGTTGTAAAAAGGGATACCTCTTAATGTGTTCTTTGGGCAAATGTTTATTCACAAAGACATGACTTCCCTGCTACTGCTATTCAGTTAACTGGTTCCTCAGCATGTCCCATATTACCAAATGGCATTGTAGCAGGCACACAGCAGGCAGCAATGAGGCATCTGGCATACATTCAAAAGCAATTACCAAAAACCTCTCCAGGAAATAAAAATATGGATTCAATGTAGGGCAAAGGTTATTTACCCCCTTTGGGGGTCAATCTATTATAACAAAGTAAAATGCATTATATATGGATGGATATGATTTTGTGTGTGTTTGTGTGTGTGTGAATGTGTGTTTCTGTGTGTTTGGTGACCAAATTGCTAGAAAAATGGTTGTAAATCACCCATATGTGCACTTGCATGCATGCATATACACACACAAAAACAATCTTTTGCAGGATTTGAAAGGCCCATTTTCCTTAATATGAAGATATTTTGATTTAACTATTTTGCTCCAGACTTAAATAATGAATTCATACTGTACCTCATCACCTGAGGGTGTTTCTTCACACATTTGACTGAAAAAAGTTTCATTGAATATGCAAATGATTTCATGATTCCTAGTTTTAAAATGTGGACTTAAAATATTTTACTCACTTTTGTGAATATCTATATAATATATACTTAGCACTTCAGAATCTGGAATATCTGTATATCTATACATCTATACATTTATAATCTTATGAGCAGATATGTTGCAATTTTACAAATAATTCCAATTGCTGCTCTAATATCTTATGCCTCTAAAAATCAAAAGTCTACTTTTCTCTCACCATAAGTACAGAATAATGTAACAAAGTCTACAAAATTAGCCTCAACTGTAATTAACAGAGTAATGCCTGACCATTCATTGATGGTCATTTTGAGTAAACCAAAGAAGACTCTGATACAATATAGCATAGCTGTTTTGATGGAGCTGATATATTGCAGCTTCATTCTTTTCTCATATAAAGGGTCCAATCAATAATAAAAGCTAAAATTTAGTATCCCTAGAATTGTATTAAGAGAATCTTTTCTTTTTTTATTATTTTTTAATCATGTCTTTTACAGTGCAGTCTTTGTTCCCATTCTGGTCCACCCTGCAACAGTTTCTCACCCCATTCTTTCCTCCCCAAACTTCAAGGAGGATGTCCTCACCTCTCCCATACAAACAACCAGATTTCCCCACTTTCTGGGGCCTCAAGCATCTTGAGGGTTAAATGTATCTTCTCTCACTGAGGTTAGACCAGGTAGGCCTCTGCTGTGTGTGTGTATGTGTCTGGGGCCTCATATCAGCTAGTATATACTGCCTGGTTGCTGTCTCAATATCTGAGAGATCTCAGGAGTGCAGGTTAGTTGAGACTGCTGATCTTCCTATGGAGTCACCCTCCTCCTCAACGTCTTCCTTTTTTCCTAATTCAACTATAGTGTTTCCCAACTTCTGTCAATTGGTTGAGTGTAGGTATCTGCATCTGACACTTTCAGCTGCTTGCTGGGCTTTTCAGAGGGCAGTCATGATAGGCCCCTGTTTGTAAGCACATCATAGCCTCCCCTCGTGCCCCTAGGAACTTCTTTTCCTCAGGCTTTTCTCCATTTTTGATCCTGCAGTTTTTTTTTTTTTTTTTTCACACAGGAACAATTCTAGGTCAGAATTTTTGACTGTGAGATGGCAAACCCATCCCTCTACTTGAGGCACTGTGTTTCTACTGGAGGTGGACTCTACAAAGTCCCTCCCTTTACTGTAGAGCATTTCATCTAAGGTCCCTCCTATGAGTCCTGAGCATCTCTCACCTTGCAGGTCTCTGGTACATTCTAGAGGTTTCCCTGATCACTTAAATGGATGTTGCCTGTTTCCATTCTATCTTCTTAACCTCGGGCTTCACTCCTGATCCCCTTCAATACCTGATCCTGTTTCTCCTTTCATCTCCCTGTCCCCTTTCCCACCCAGGTCCCAACATCCCTCTGCCTCCAATGATTGCTTTCTTATCCCTCCTGAGAGGGATTGAGGCTTCCTTACTTGGGCTCTTCAGCTTGTTATCCTTCATGAGTAATATGGATTGCATCCTGGGTATTCTGTACTTTTTGGCTAATATCCACTTGTTAGTGAGTACATACCATGTGTCTTATTCAGGGTTTCTATTCCTGCACAAACACATGACCAAGAAGCAAGTTGCGGAGGAAAGGGTTTATTCAGCTTACACTTCCACACTGATGTTCATCAACAAAGGAAGTCAGGACTGGAATTCAATCAAGTCAGGTAGCAGGAGCTGATGCAGAGGCCATGGAGGGATGTTTCTTACTGCTCAGCCTGCTCTTTTACAGAAGCCAAGAATACCAGCCAAGAGATGGTAGCATCCACAAGGGTCCCTCCCCTCTTGAACACTAGTTGATAAAATGCCCCACAGTTGAATCTCATGGAGGCACTTCCCCAACTGAAACTCATTCCTCTTTTGATAACTCCAGCCTATGTCAAGTTGACACACAAAACCAAGCAGTACAATTGACCCCTTGTCAACCAGACACACAAACACATCACTTTTAAGCTTCAACCCTTACTTTCTTATTCATCCCCAAGATCTAAATAACTTTAAAAGTCCCACAGTCTTTACATATTAAAAGTTCAATCACTTTAAAATGTCCAATATCTTTTTTAAAATTCAAAGTCTTAAAAATTCAGTCTCTTAACTGTGGGATCCACTAAAATACTTTCTTCCTTCAAGACAGAAACCTATCAGGGCACAGTCACAATCAAAAGCAAAACTCAAACTCCAATGGTTCAATGTCTGGGATACAACTCACAATCTTCCAGGCTCCTCCAAGGGCTTGGGTCACTTCTCCAGCTCTGCCCTTTGTAGCACACACCTTGTATTCTAGGCTCCAGATGCCTTACTCCAGTGCTGTATTCTGCTGTAACTAGTCTTCACCAATAGCCTGTCATAGGCTTTCTTCATGGTGCCAAGCCTCAATGCCTATGCATGATCCCTTCAGCCCTGGGCCATCAATTACAACTGAGGTTGCACCTTCACCAATGGCCGTCTTCAGCCTCTCACAGTGCTGAGCCTCAGATGCTCTTCATGACCCCTTCACGTCTTCAAAACCAGTACCACCTGGGTGACTCTTACACAGTACCAAGTCCAGCCACAACACAAAATACAACTGTGGCTATCTCTGGAACACAGCCTCTGTTCTCTCAGAATACACTTCCTAGAAGATTTCACTTCAGTGATGCTGGTCTTTTCCTAATCACCACTAATTTCTTACCTCCAGCTAACCAGCATCAATAGTCCCAGTAACACAAAGATTTGCTTTAGTGTTTCTGCTATCTTTTTAACCTTAGCTGATTCTTCAGCCCCAGCTAACCAAAAACCACAGAATCTTCACAATCAAAATGTTGCCCTAATAAGAGTCTTTAATCTTCCCTCTGAAATTTCACAGGCCATGTATCCATCTTCTATGCTGTTCTCAAAATTTTCTTCCAAGCTCCTACACAACATCCCACAGAGCTCTTAACATGGAATGGATCTTCTAGCCCAAAGTTCCAAAATCCTTCCATAGTCCTGCCCAAAACATGGTCAAGTTGTCACAGGAATACCCCACTATGCTGCTACCAATTTGTCTTAGTCAGGGTTTCTATTCCTGCACAAACATGACCAAGAATCAAGTTGGGGAGGAAAGGGTTTATTCTGCTTACATTTCCACACTACAGGAATTCAGGACTGGAACTCAAGCAGACCAGGAAGTAGAAGCTGACGCAGAGGCCATGGAGGGAAGTTTCTTACTGGCTTGCTCAGCCTGCTCTCTTATAGAACCCAAGAATACCAGCCCAGAGATGGAACCACCCACAATGGGCTCTCCCTCCTTGATCACTAATTGAGAAAATGCCCCACAGTTGGATCTCATGGAGGCAGTTCCCCAACTGAAACTCCTTTCTCTGTGATAACTCCAGTCTATGTCAAGCTGACACACAAAACCAGTACACCATGTATGACCTTTTGGGTGTGAGTTACCTCAGTCAGCATGATATTTTCTAGTTCTATCCATTTACCTACAGTCATGATATCCTACTTCTTAATAGTTCAATAGTATTCCATTTTGCAAATGAACCATGTGTTCTGTATCCATTCTTACAATGTGGGGCATCTGAGTTGTTTTCAACTTCTGGCTATCAAAAATATGTCTTCTATGAACATAGTGGAGAATTTGCTCCTGTGGTATGGTGGAACATTTTCTGGGTATATATCCAAGAGGTGTGTAACTGGTTCTTCAGGTAGATCTATTTCCAAATACTTGAGGAATCTCCAGATTGATCTCCAGAGTGGTTGTATCAGTTTGCAATCCTACAAGCAATAGAGAAGTGTTTCTCTTTCTCCACATCCTTGCCAACATGTGTTGACACCTAAGGTTTTGATCTTAGCTATTTTGATTGGTGTAATGTGGAATCTCAGGGTCATTTTGATTGGCATTTCTGTAATCACTAAGGACTTTGAACACTTCTTTAAGTGTTTCTTGGCCAATTGAAATTCTTCTGTTGTGAATTGTTTTTAGATCTCTACCCCATTTTTTTTAATTGGGCTCTTTGGGGTTTTTTGGTAGGTTAACTTTACTTCTTTATATATTTTGGATATTAGCCCTCTATCAGATGTGGGGTTGGTGAAGATTTTTCTCAGTCTGTAGGTTGATGATTTGTCCTATTAACTACATCCTTTGCCTTAAAGAAGCATTCCGTTTCATGAGTTCTATTTAAGAATTATTGATCTTAGAGCCTGAATCATTAGAGTTCTGTTTAGGAAGTCCCCCAACCCCCATGCCAATGAGTTTCAGGTGCTTTCCCACATTCTCTTCCATTAGATTCAGTATATCTAGTTCTATAATGAAGTCCTTGATCCACTTGGACTTGAGATTTGTACAAAGTGACAAATATGAATCTATTTTTATTTTTCTGCATACCAACTGCCAGTTAAAACAGCACCATTTATTGAAGATGTTTTTGTTTTTCCATTGCAAATTTTTGCTACKTTGTCAAAGATCAAGTGTTCATACGTGCATGCTTTTTTCCCCCTGGGTCTTCAATTCTATTCCCTTGATCAACCTATCTGTCTCTGTACTATCATGCAGTTTTTAATCACTATTGCTCTATAGTACAGCATAAGGTCAGGGATGGTAATTCCCTCAGCTGTACTTTTATTGTTTAGAATTGTTATCTCTGTTCTGTTTTTTTTTTTTTTTTATTTCCAAATGAAATTGAAAATTGCTCTTTCTGTGTCTTTGAATAATTTTGTTAAAATTTTGATGGGGATTACATTGAATATGTACCCTGCTTTTGGTAGTATAGCCACTGTTACTATGTTGATTCTATAAATCCATGACCATGGGTTATCTCTCCATTTTCTAAGGTCTTCTTTGAATTCTTTCTTGAGAGACTTGAATTTCTTGTCATAGAGATTTTTAACTTATTTGCTTAGGGTTTYCACAAGATGCTTTATATTATTTTTTTATATGTGTGAATGTATTATTTCCCTAATTTCTTTCTTAGCCCATTTATCATTTTTTGTAAAGGAAAGCTACCAATTTGTTTGATTTAATTTTATATCTAGACTCTTTGCTGAAGTTCTTTACCAGCTGTAGGATTTCTCTGGGAAAACTTTTGTGTTTGTTTATGTATACTATCATATAATCTGCAAATAGTGTTTGCTTGGCTTCTTCTTTCCTAGTTTGTATCCCCTTGATCTCCTTTTATTTTCTTATTGCTCTGTTTGAAACTTTGAGTACTATATTGAATAGATATAAGGAGAGAGGGCATCCATGTCCCTGCACTTAGTGATACAGCTTCAACTATGTCTCCTTTTAATTTGATATTGGCTGTATCATTTAATTTGATAATGGTATGCTTATTGCTTTTATTATTCTTAGGTATAGGTTTTGAATTCCTGATCTCTCCAATATGTTTAACATGAAGGGTTGTTGTATTTTATAAAATGCTTTTTCAGTGTCTAATGAGATAATGATGTGATTTTGTTGTTGTTGTTTAGTTTGTTTATATATGGGGTTACTTTAATGAATTTTTGTATATTGAGCTAACCTTGCACGCCTGAGATGAAGCTTACTTGGTCATGGTGAATCTGTTTTTGGATTCTGTTTGCTAGAATTTTATTGAGTAGTTTTGCATTGATATCATAAGCAAAATTGTTCTGAAGTTCTCTTTTTTATGGGGGCATCCTTTATTGTTTAGGTTTCAGAGTAATTGTGGCTTTGTAGAATGAATTAGGTAGTTTTCCTTCTGTTTCTATTTAATGGAATAGTTAGAGGAGTATTGGTATTAAATCTTTGAATTTCTGGTAGAATTCTGTACTTAGGCCCTCTGTCCCTGTGCCCTTTTTGGTTGGGAGGTTTTAAATGACTTCTTCTATTTCTTTAGGGCATGTGGGCCTGTTTAGATAGTTTATGTGCTCTCGATCTAACTTTGCTATTTGGCATTTGTCTAAGAAATCATCCATTTCATCTAGATTTTCCAGTAGTAGAATCTGATGCTTTTTTTTTTAATTGCCTCAGTTTCTGTTCATATATCTGCCTTTTCATTACTGATTTTGTACCCTTTAGTTAGTTTGGCTAGGAGTATATCTATCTTGTTGATTTTCTCAAAAAACAAACTCCAAGTTTTGTTGATTCTTTCTGCCCCTGACTTCATTACTGTTTGTTTAATTTCTGTCAGATATTTGGCTATTTTCTGCCTTCTACTCATCTTATGTTTGTTTGCTTCTGTTTTTCCCCTATGGCTTTCAGTTGTGCTGTTAAGTTGTCAGTGTAAGATCTCTCCAATTTCTTTACCAAGGCACTTATTGCTATGAATTTTCCTTTGAGCACTGCTTTCATTGTGTTCCATAAGTTTGGGTATGTTGTGTGATCATTTTCACTGAATTTCAGCAAGTCTTTAATATCTTTATTTATTCCTTGACCAAATTATCATTGTGTAGAGAGAGAATTGTTCAGTTTCCACTAGTATGTGAGATTTCTCTTGTTTTGTTGTTATTGAAGTCTAGCCTTAGTTGGTGGTGATCTGATAGGATGCATGGAATTATTTCAATCTTCTTTATTGATGGAGTGTGTTTGTAATCAATAATGTGTTCAATTTTAGAAAAATTGCCATGAGGTTCTGAGAAGAAGGTATATTTTAAATTTATGATGAATATTCTATATATATTTGATAAATTATTTTGTTTCATAAAAAAAGTCTAATTTATTGGATATTAGCAAAGCAACTACAGCTTTTTCCTTGGGACCATTTGTTTGGATGACATTTTCCAGACTTTTACTCTGAAGTAGTAACTGTCTTTGTTATTGGGGTATATATTTTTATGCAGCCAAATGCTGGGTACTGTTTGCATATCCAGTCTGTTAGCTTATATCTTTTCATTGGACAATTGTGTGCATTGATTTTGAGCGATATTAAAGACAGATGATTCTTATTCCATGTTATATTTGTTGTTGTAGGTGGCATTATGTCTATGTGATTCTCTCCTTTTGGCTTTGTTGTAAAATGACTAATATCTCAAATTTCTTTACTATAGGTACCCTCCATATGTTGGAATTTTCCTTCTATTATGCTCTATAAGGCTGTGTTTCTAGATAGATATTGTTTAAATTTGTTTTTTCCCCCTGGGATACGTTTATTTCTTCATCTATGCTAATTGGCAAAGATGGGTTGGCGTTTGTGTTCTCTTAGGATCTCCATGACCTCTGTCCAGTGCTTTCTGGCTTTTATTGCCTCTGCTGAGAAGTCTTGGCTAATTCTGAGAGGGGTGCCTTCATATGTTACTTGGCCTTTTCCCCTTATAGCTTTTAATATTCTTTTTATGTTCTGTCCATTCCTTGTTTTGTGATAAGTGAATTTTCTTTTCTGGTCCAGTCAATTTGGTATTCCACCTGTGTTTTCCTGTATTTCTTTCAGTAAGTTATTTATATCATCTTTAAAGGACTCTACTATCTTTATGGGATAGGAAATTACATCAACATCCTGGTTTTCAGGTGTGCTGGTATATCTAGCACTAGCTGTGTTGGGAGAACTGGGTACTGATAATGGCAAAGTATATTAGCTTCTGTTGCTTGTGGGCTTGTGCTTACCTCTTGCTATCTGGTTATCTCTGGTGTTATCTGGCCTGAGTGTCTCTGTTTGGAACCTTCCACTTCTGTCCCTGGGTTGCCATCAGTCTCCTGGGAGGCCTGCTTTTCTGGCTGTAGCAGTACTCTTGTGAGGCCTTCAGACTGTGGGGTCTTCAGAGGGGTAGATATGCAACTGATTTGTTGCCCAGCATGCAGCTGACTTCCTGGGTGTCCTTCAGACACTGGAGTCTACAGAAGAGTAGGCAATCTGATGATCTGTGGCCCTGTGTGCAGCAGATGTCTTGGGAGGCCTTGAGACTTTTGGGTCTTCAGAGAATCAATCAAGCTGTTCCCCTGTGTGTAGCTACTCTTCTGGGAAGTTTTCACAATGTGGTTGCCCTGAGTGCATCATGGCTCCTGGGATGTCTTCAAACTGTTGGGTCTTCAGAGGACTAGACAAGATTGTGATCTACCTTGGTGTAGAACACAAAGCAAAGGCTGGAAGTGGGGGTGGAGCTTGGGGCCGAGATGGGGATGGTGATGGGTTCCTTGTCTGCTAGGCTCTTTGGGATTCCTTGCCACTGTGGTATTTGGGAAGAACCTTTATCTATTTCCCTGCATATAGCAGAACTCCTGTGAGGGCTTCAGACTTTGGTGTCTTTAGAAGATCTGACAAGCTGGCAATCTTGCTTTCTCTTAACTGCCCTCATATCCTATTTGTTCATATACTGTCATTTTTTCCATCCTTGATGATATGTACTTAGCCTTCTAGATAAGACATTCTCTTAGGCATATGGACAAAAGGAAAAAAAAATATTCATGTACCCATTTAATCTTTATGGAAATAGGAAGCAAAAGCCAGAACCATCCATACAGGCAAGTCTCTTCATTGAAACTATTAAGCTAAGAGTTGGGCCTTTATTTTGGCACTTCTTAGGATGGAGAACACATTTCAAAAAGATGAAAAAATAAAATTTTCATCTGAATATTTTGTGACATATGCCCAGAAAGACACAAGAAATGGTTCAAAATATAGAAAACCTAAAAAATATTGGTGAGTTAAACCAGTGCATCTAACCTACTTCAGGCTATAGGAAATGATCTCAAATGGCTAGTAGCAAGGAGTCTTAAGGACTCTACATGCGAAGTAAAAGACATTTCCAGTACTACAGATAGCCTTTATATCTTGTCTCACACTTAAGAATTGTCCGGGAAATTTCACCTTCAGTTCTATTGAATTTTTTTCATATGCTATATCCTCAAAAGTTGGAATAGATTTGGTTTTGAGAATATGTGATGGTTTAAATAATAGTGGCCCATGTAGGATCCATGTTTGAATATTTGCTTCTCAGCTAGTGGAACTGTTCTGGCAAAGAATGCGACCTGTGGTGTGTTTGGAAAGGTGTTTTTCTGGGGTATGCTTTGAGGTCTCCAAAGATTCTGCCATTCCTAGTAGCATTCTCTCTCTCTCTTTCTCTCTCTCTCTCTCTCTCTCTCTCTC
>BDUI01053919.1:0-10151 GCA_002335545.1 Apodemus speciosus | reverse complement strand
AAAAAAAAAAAAAAAAAAAAAAAAAGAATCCACGGCTTCTCACACATCACATATGCAATTAATCTAGAAACATAAAAATGTCTTGGGATTAAACATGTAGCAGTCATGTCAAATACATTCTACATGTCTATTCAATTTATGGTATTCATGGTTTTGGTAGAATAAGAATTTTAACAATGCCCATTGTATCATAGTCCTTCGAACTTGAATTCATCACTGAAGTTTCCTCTGACTTTCAAATTTTCAGCTGAGCAATTGTTATTCTGATGGGAATTTTTATTGGATAGTCTTTATTTTCATTTCAAATATTTTCCCTTTTCCCAGATTCCCCCTCTCCTGGGTAGCTCCTATCCCATCTTCCCTCCCCCTACTTCTATGAGGGTGTTCCTCCACTCACCATCTGATGGGATTTTTGCTACATGGGACTTGCATTTTTTTCTTTTTTTTCTGGATATTAATATTTATTTTCATTGGACATAATATATCGAAGTATGATGTTTTAGATTTTTGATCTCTAAAACAATCTTTACTCTTAATTTGGAAATGGGCATCTTTTTTTCTATATTCTTTGTTTACATTCTAAATGATTTCCCCTTTCCCAGTCCCCCCCTCCCCTTAAGTCTCATAAGCCCTCTTCCCTCAGCCCATTCCCCAATCAACCCCCTCCCATTTCTCTGTCTTGGTAATCACCTACAATGCTGCATCAATCCTTTTCAGGGCCAGGGCCCTCTCCTTCCTTCCTCTTATGAATCATTTGATATGCTAATTGTGTCTTGAGTATTCAGAGCTTCATTCCATGTATATTTGTTTGTGAATGAATTACCTCACTTAGGAAGATATTTTCCAGTTCYAACCATTTGCCTAAAAATTTCATGAATTCATTGTTTTGTTTTGTTTTTTTTCCATTAGAGTTTGATTTTATTTTATTTTTTTTATTCTTTATATTCTTTGTTTACATTCTGAATGCTTTCCCCTTTCCCTGTTCCCCCTCACCATATGTCCCATAAGTCTGCTTCCCTCCATCCATTCCCCAATCACACCCTCCCATTTCTCTGTTCTGGTACTCCTCTACAATACTGGATCAAGTCTTTTCAGGACCGGGGCCCTTTCCTCCCTTCTTCTTGGGAATCATATGATTAGCTAATTGTGTCTTGAGTATTCAGAGCTCCTGGGCTAATTAATATCCACTTATCCGTGATTGCATTTCATGTGTATTCTTTTGTGATTGGGATAGCTCACTTAGGATGACATGGCATATTTACACAATGGAATAATAGTCAGCAATTAAAAACAATGAATTCATTGGACATCAGGGTTCTTTCCAGCTTCTGGATATTATAAATAAGGCTGCTACAAAAGAGATAAAACCATTCAGTGGAAAAAGATAGCCTTYTCAACAAATGGTGCTGGTTCAACTGGAGGTCAGCATGCAGTCTTATCTCCTTGTACTAAGCTCAACTCCAAGTAGATCATGGACCTCCACATAAAACCAGACACACTGAAACTAATAGAAAAGAAACTGGGGAAGATCCTTGAGGACCTGGGCACAGGGGAAACTTTCCTAAACAGAACACCAATAGCTTATGGTCTAAGATCAAGAATTGACAAATGGGACCTCATAACATTACAAAGTATCTGTAAGGTAAAGGGCACGTCAATTGGACAAAACAGCAACCAACAAATTGTGAAAATATCTTCACCAACCCTACATCTGATGGAGGACTAATATCCAATATTAACTCAAGAAGTTAGTCTCCAGAGAGCCAAATAACCCTATTAAAAATGGGGTACAGAGCTAAACAAAGAATTGTCACCTGAAGAATTTCGAATGGCTGATAAATACCTTAAGAAATGTTCAACATCATTAATCATTAGGGAAATGCAAATCAAAACAATCCTGAGATTTGACCTCTCACCATTCAGAATGTTTAAGATTAAAAACTCAGGAGACAGCTGGTGTTGGTGAGGATGTGGAGAAAGAGGAACACTCCTCCACTGCTGGTGAGATTGCAAGACGGTACAGCCACTCTGGAAATTAGTCTGGACGTTCCTCAGAAAACTGCGGACAACATTTCCGGAGGACCCTGCTATACCACTCCTGGGCATGTAGCCAGAGGATTCCCCAGCATGCAACAAGGACACATGCTCCACTATGTTCATAGCATTTTTTTCTATTGAGGATTTCATTTCACTTTTATTCTGTATACTTACTGTAGTAAGAATGATGTGACTAAGAACTTCTTATGTAGTGTTTAATATTTGGTGTTTTGTGTTTTTATTTTATGTGAATGGGTATATTTTTCCTTAGTTTAATGAGATGTTCTTCTGTGATCTTGTTAAAGACCTGGTCTGTGCCATTAACTTGGGCCTTTTATCCCTCATCAATAATTCAATATAATCCAAATGTGTTGTCTTTTCATGGTTCCAACATTTCCTCTATATTTTTGTGTTTTAAAAATATGTTTGTTCAATGTTTATGTGTTCTATATTCTATTATTTTGCAAATATTCCAGTACTGGTATTCTACCATCTGCTTTTTTGATCCATTCTACTTCCAGGGATTTTCTCTGAGTTTTCTAGTTATGTGAATGAATCATTCAATTCCATAATAATTTAAGCTTACTTCCTTAATGCTTGCATCTCTTTCTTGAAATATATTCTCAAGTCTTGTGGTTCTCCATTCTGCTTCCTCCCTCAGGATACACAGTCACTGCAACCCAGTGGGCACAGTAGCATGGAGAAGTGCTAGGTTCTGAGTTCTGCATCTTCCATTGGAGTGTTCAAGAATTGCTACAAAGACAGACTAGGATGAATTGGAGACCATCATGGGTGGGTCTACAGGATCCTGGTTCAGCAGTGAATGCAGGTAGGATGTCTTCTCTGAGGATTTCAATGTTACATCTCTTTTAGATGATAGTTAGAACAACAGTTCTCATAGACAACATGCAGTAAAATAGGGTGAACGATTGCTATATAAACCTTTGAGAGCAGGAAGGGATTTCATCTTAGGGTGAAGTTTCATTGGCTGAAGCCTTAGGCTATGAGGATATCTTATTTGTATGTATAAGAATTCTAGGTAGCTGAACCTGTAATTTTGCCAAGGACCACATGACATTCCTTAGGTAGACAATGTTGGGATTGGTGTACTTAAATGAGTCAGAAAAGAGGAAGCTCTGCTATGAAAAGGGAGACTTCCATTTTGTGCTGATGTCAAGAAAGCTTTCTGTACATCACATACCATAATAGTAGTGAGATCTAACAAAGTCTGACATTACCCAGATATTTACTAGTAGGTTAATTTCCTATTTTTGAGTTATCTCTTTGTTTCTTCTTTAAAATATGTGATTACTTGATAAAGTTAATGATTGTTCTTTTACATTCTGTGCTCTCAAATTCATCCACCTATTTTTCAGTAGCAAACATTGCTATAGGACTAGTATGCTTGGGAGAGAATGTTTAGGTCTAGCCTTTAATTTATTTAGTAATTTTGAAAAAAATAACATATGATATGAAGAACTTTTATTAGTTGTATGTCTAATATTTACATAGTAGGTTTGATCAGAAATAGGATGTGGGGGGTGTTGGACCTTGAGATTATAAATGACTTAGATAGAAGGAAGTCAGATAGATAGAAGGGACATGAAAGGTTTACATGATCTGTATCCTTATCCAAACCTGAATTGTGAGAACTTATGTTTTCAGGTAAATACAATGGAGGTAGAATGCAAGTGGACTCTGGGTTTAGAGGTGGAAAAGTCATGCCTTGATTAATAATGGAGGATCCTGGTTAGATCAGTTCAGGCATGTGCCCTTGAGGTAGGATGGAAGCTACATGTAGAAGGTAAATGCAGGGAAAGTCCATGTAGACACACTAGCATGTGCACTAAAAGATGTACAGGATATTGTTAGGTGAATGATTCATTGACCTTTGGCATATAAACTCTATTTTATCTCTATATTTCAAGACATTACTCACTTCTGTGAAAGTACATAATGAACCGATTGCATTCTCTGGCAATTTCTTTGTGTGATATCTTCTTCTTCTCACAGTAAGGGGATTTAAGGTAAGGGAATTGTTTTTCAGTATGATTTTTGCAATGAATAAATATGCATAACTGTCTTTTTGTCTCTGGTGTCTTACATGATTCTTTTCTTTTTTATGCTTTAGTAGTAATTTCAGAGATGTGGAGAGATGAGATTTTGGTCCATTGAATCTTTCTGATTCTTATGATATAAGCTCTTAAGATTAATAATCAGATTTCTGGCAGCAAGAGGAAATGCCATTATAAGAGTATGAAACTCACCTGGCCTCTCAGTATCAAGGAGTTATTCATACAGAACTTTCTATTTGTGTGATTTTTACGACTTAATGATTTGAGTTGCCTTGGGACGATAGAACAATTGCAAATGTGGATAATGAGGTGTTGGGTAATTGAACCCAAAGGGCTCCCAATACTGCAAATAGTGGACATGTATCTACTTAATAACATAACAATATATACTACAGGAGAAGCACATTTGATTTAATACTCAGGTATGCAATTCATGGTCAAGAAACTTGATGTCTCTGTTGCCCATCTATTTTTTCTGGGATCGCATTTTCAACCTTTATTCAGCAATATCCAGTATAGAAGTAGACAACTCTTCATTTTTATTTTCAAGGTAATCGGAAGCTTTCCACAATAAATACATGAGAGATGGAGGTTTCTGTTTTATTTCCTTCAATACAATTCTCCCTTTTAAATTGATTTTTGCTTCTTTCTCCCATCCTTCCACATCCTCTCCCTGTACTCCCCCCATCCCCTTCCCCTCTGTTCCTTTCATTCATTCTCATGTTTGGTAGTGTTATTTCCTCTCCTATTGTCCTCCCACTGCCTCTTCTCTGTTTTACCTCTATCCTGTCTTCCCTCTCCTCATCTAACTTTTCATTGCCTCACTTCTCTCACATCCTCATCTAACTTTTTCTTGACAAGTTGAAGAATGAATTCAACATCAGTTAAGATAATTGTTATTGTGATTAATTGATAATTTTTCTGAATTTGACATCATTATATTGATGTAATTTTTCCTATTTTCAATACACCCACATCAAATTTCTTTGTCTTTGAAATTACAAAGTTCCCTCATGTTAATAAGAATTATCTCTTTCAGAATGTATTTGAATAGTGTCTTGCTCCCTTTATTATTTTGATATCTGATGATATCTTTGGTTTAGATGAGTTAGATTTTCTAAATCTAACCCTTTCTGGCTCAACATTTTAACCCTTAAAAGAGATTAACTTTCACCCTTATTTTTTGTTTCATTTTAGTTTTGACTAACAAAAAATCTATAGTTCATGTTGATCTATTTAATCTCCTGTTTTACCTCTCTCAGCATGTGGAATGCTTGGAATATAGACATGCAATGCATGATATTAATGCATTGCCACTCGATTACTTTACAAAATGATATTCATATATTAATTTATGCATTTATAAGTCATTATAGGATGACTGGATCATGGATTCCTCATTGAATATTTTATTCCTATAATTTGCAATTACACCATATCACATATTTGAGAGTTCTATGTAGTGAGCATGCTTTATTCCTTCAAATATTTGTAGTGTAGAAGAAAACTGATTTACCAAAATAGTGTCCACACTGGGCAGCTATAATATAGGTGAATGATCTCAAGGACCATTGAGAAAGATTCGTGCAGATACATCAATCTACTTTTCTAGACTCTATGTCTTTATACATCTACAAAATATTATGAAGTATTTTAAATGAACAAAAAAACAGAGTTAAAGCAACACAATCTCAATATTATAATAAGTCAACTTCATCTACATTCTTAATAGTAAGAATATTTTATCTTTAAAAATGCATTATATATATATTTCTAACTATTACTTTTATTTCACACTCTTGCCCTCTCAGAAACCATCATAGAAATTCATGAATCTTGACTTCATTCTGTTAATGTACCTGTAGTAGAAATATAATTGTGGCTATCAAAGATGGACAGTGGAATAGAAGTATACAGTATGAGTACAGAGACAGTTAAATCATTGCAGAAATAGAAGACAGAATAAAGCCCCAAAATTAACTTCTTAAAACATCTATATCATCATAAGTAACAAACATGTCTATGTAATTTGGAATTTTTCATAAACATATTTTTGTAGATTGTAAAAAAAAAAAAAACCCTCCTGGGAAATTATCCATGTTAAATTCATTGCCATGATCATCCTTGAGGCAAAAAAGTCAACACTGAAAATTAAAGAATATATTAGAATTGGAAAAAAATCCATTTTCTCATTATTTCTAACAAAGTGTTTTGCTATACACATAAAGTCTCAACAGAATGAATGCCAAAAAGTGACCTGTAAAAGGAGGTCACCAATGAGCTTGGCAATGTTGATAGCGAAAAGCCTTCCCTATAGAGAGAACTGAGAAAAGTGTGGTGTTGGGGGAGATAGTCTTCCCAAGAAGACCACACCAATTGCTTGTTCGGTATCAAATGCTCAATTCTAAAAACATAATATAATAATACTAAACAGAATGAGTAGGTTTTATTTAAGATATATATGTATATACCAGTATGCATGCAATAGGAACTAATGAATGAAAAGGAAATGAAAGGGATGTGAGAGAGTTTAGAAGGAAGAAAGAGGAAGGGAGGAATGCTATAATTGTTCTAGAATCTCAAAAATAAAAAAAAAAATAAATAAATAAAACAAAATAATACTGTTTTGCCACCCTGGAATGGTTTGGAGCAAGACACAGGGCAGAAGACAGGTGCAGGGTAGCTTTAAATACTGATGGCCTTCAGTTGTTCTAGCATTCTGTCTATATTGAATGTTTGTTGATAACATCTAAAGCCTCCTAAAAACTCTTTGCATATTCCGAGGGTTAAATGCTACTGGCTTAGGCAATTAACTTTGTAGTCTATTGACAGGGATTTAAAAAAGTAGCCTGTGTTCTATCTCCCCAGGAACTACACAGCTCTAACTTAAAGCCTGCTGGTTGATATTTCAGGAAGAAAAAAGGGACACTTTGAAGTGTAATTTTAATATTTATTTCTAAGTTCTTCAGAGTTTTGCTTTAAAATTTCTCTCTCAATGTCTTCAGGACTTACACATCTTTTAGAATACATTATCACATAGTAAAAAGTTCACCACACATTTACACATAAATTCAAATCATAAATTCAATTTATGACCTGTGGTTGTTTTACAGCCTCTTGGGATGTGGTCTAAGTTGTAGATACTGCTTGTTATCTCAGAAGCAATTAACTCATGACATTTGAAGATTGGCCGAGTTCTCCTTGCAGTTTTGATATCAGAAAGGACTTAATAGTAGTTCTATTATAAAAGACTTAATAATTACGAATATAATTTCAGCAATTCTTATAAAATCATCACTAAGAATTATGAAGTCATTTAATTTTTTATATAGCATCACTATAAGACAGTAAATCATCTCTGTTCTGCAGAAATCTACTCAAAATGGTGGGCTAATATGTAGTGGTTGTTTTATATATATTTGATAATAACAGGAAAAGCATACTAATAGCAGGAATCTTTTCTAAAATGAAATTCTCCTAAGCCTTCCCGAAAGACGCAATTCTGTCATTAGCTTTAACAGTCCATGGTTGAACCATCTCAGGAAGATCACCTATTAGTTATTAGAGTCTCCTTTATGGTGCCTGGCAGTGTGTTAGAAAATAATGCAGTGCTTGTTCTTGAGTTTGAACATGACAGCCAATGATTTGAAGCGTTCCCTTGCCACCCACTTTACTTTCTTTTCTTTTTTTATCTTTTTATTTTTGTTTTTTCAAGACAGAGTTTCTCTTTATAGCCCTGGCTGTCCTGGAACTCACTCTGTAGAGCAGGCTGGCCTGGAACTCAGAGGTCTGCTTGCCTCTGCCTCCCAAGTGCTGGGATTAAAGGTGSGTGCCACCACAGCCTGGCCCCACTTTACTTTCAATGGTGCTTGAAAACAGTTTTATTGAGGAAAAAAACAAGTTGTTTGGGCTGGAGATATGGATCAATGGTCAAGTATTGGCTGAAATTCCAAGGGACCCAGATTCAATAACCAACAGCCACATTACAGCTCTTAACCCTCTATAATTGCAATTTCTGGTGATCTGATGCCCTCCACAGGCACCAGATACCAAAGTGTTGCACAGAAAAAACATTCATTCCAAGAAAATATAAATAAATATATATTTTACAGGAAGAGTTGTTAATTTTCAGGCATAGCTATGTTTATACAGTAAACTAATATAAATATAAGTGTATATATCATATATATTCACACACATACTGTTTATGTAAATAATGGTGTGAAATACCTCTGTTTCAACAAAATTTGATGAAATTTTACTGAGAGATTTCAAAATCAAAAAATGTATAGTTTTATTTTCCATGAAATATTTCTGTAACTCATACACAAATACTCATGTGTGTGTATTTATTCTACAACATAATTGCTCTAATTGCAAAAGTTATATTGTTTTTTGCAATTAGGTAAGTTTAATATTGTATATTATGTTGATCTACTTTAAACATATTTGTTATTCATAAATAATATGTATGTTAACAAAAATAAAATAAAACTTTATTCAGTGATATAAAATCATATTATATCCTTAGCTTGATGTAAAATAATTTTATACTTTTTCTCACATTGGTGTTTATCAAGTTTTTTCCCTTCTGCATCACACTGCAATACATACAGAATTAAAGTGGGACCTAAGAATAGCTCTTCTTTCCTCAGCTGTGAGACATTGTTTCCGAGGCACCTTCTGCCTTTCCTCTTTTATATTGCCACTTTGTCATTTTACATAAATATCAACACTTGGTAATAGCTACAAGGAAGTCTATAGATAATATAAATCTCTTTCTCTAATCTCTATCTACATAGTTTTATCTATTTCTCCCTGTTTTATGCAACAAACTTGAAACTTTTAACAAAAAAAATGTCACACACATGGAAATTGAAAAGCATATAACTGTGCAAATGATTATTTTCAGAGGTCCAGCAACATTCTAACATCACATATTTATGACAGTATGGGATTCATGACTGGTCCAGTTTTGACCAATTCAAAATCTTATGTTGAAATTGGTGATGAGTTTCTTTTATCTTTCTCTTGGAGAATTGTGCTTCTGGTGAGATGCTTAGTTTACAAAGTGAAGGAGTTGGCTAGAGTGTTCATAATGCTACTCTAACATCACATGAAATATTTGCATGCTATTGTACTACGGACTTGAGTCATCCTCATAGGAAACCTTTCCTTGTTTATGAAAAAAGAACTTAATATTCTATAGATTGTTAGTATGCTATTTATTTTATTAAATGAAATCTTCATTTTTCTTAAAACTATGGTTTCAAATATTGGATAATTCCATACATGCATAAAAGTTATCTTTAGAACATCCACTCACATTCCACCTTCTTAACTACTCCCAAGACTTCACTAAACATCCCTTTCAATCTTAATGTTCAAGAGGGATTTTTACATATTTTTCCTCCTTTCCCACAAAACTGTGATTAAAATACAAAATGGGATATATCTCCAAATAATTTTCCAATGAGTTGACTATTAACAACATAATTTCTGTTCAATAGAATGTCATGCTCTATCTCATTGCTTGTGTGATTTCAACTCAAGGAAAACTTATGGGATATCACATGGAATCCAATCTTGCAGCAATTTATGGACACAGCCACTTACTGACAAATCCATCAAATATGCAATTAGATGTGTATCCATGGTTTTCTTAATTACTCTAAAAGACTTTAATTTCCAAGTGGATTACTGAGTTTTTATATTTGTTTATGAATTCTCACTGTAGCAGCTAGGATGGGTAGCTAGCCACAGTTTTAGACTGGAGCTAATTATTTTCCAATTCTTTCTTGTCTAAAAGAAATTTCTTAGTAATAAAGATATTCTATTCTTAGATCTAGGAGAATCTTAGAACCATATTTGAGTAGATTCAGGCTCAACTTCTCAATGAAAACACAAATTAGGTCAATTAATTTTTTTTTTATAATCAGTGCTCAATCTTACTAATTTCTCATTATCATGTGTAATAATATTAAAACACATGGATTAAAACAGATAACTTATTACTCTCTTATTGATGAGAATAGGAGT
>BDUI01053917.1:0-12329 GCA_002335545.1 Apodemus speciosus | reverse complement strand
GAATTGTATTTTAGAACAGTGTTTACATAGTATAAGTCAGTTCTTGGAACAGGCTGTGTTCTTACAGTGCTAATGATTTAGCTTCAGTTGTTTGTTCAAATGTTCCCACCTCCACAGCGAGCTTCAYGGAGGAGGTGAGTGGAAGTAAACAAAACCTTCTCATCCCACCGTGTAAAACACCAACCCCAGAAGGCTCAGAAACCCTGTCGAAATCAGCAGCCAAGACTATTCTTTACCTCAAAATTMGGCAACCAAGTGCAGAAAGAGCCTGATGGTTTCTMTATACTTTGGGTACCTATTGGGTGGGCCTCACCTACTCTGCTAGGAAACYACACTAGATTTTAATATTTCTTAAATACTGGGCCAGTCTGGTTTGGCTCAGAATTCTTGTAGTTAGGGTAGTTATGAGACTGGAATGAAAAACTATGGCTGAAGCCTTTACAATGTTGCATGGCTTTCATTACTTACAGCAGAAGTGTTAAAGTTTGTTCTTGTGAGGATTATTGTGCATAGATGTGTGTGCTTCACAGATGTGTGTACACATGGATTTATAGGGGTCTATGCACAGGGGTTACATAGYATGTATGCAAATGCATACACACAGGCATCTAAACTCTGGTCCTCATGCTTGTATGCTAAGTAGTTTATTGACTGAGTCACCTCTCAAGTCCCACCATTATGTGTTTTAAAGAAACCATTTAGATGTATTTATTCTGCTTTTATATGTATGAGTGCATGCTGTATGTATGTGTGTGTAATATGCATATTCCTGTGACTGTGAAGGTCAGAACATGATGTGGGATCCCATAGAACTGAAGTTACAGACAGTTGTGAGATGCCACTTGGGCAATGGGAACAAAAATAAGGTCTTGTGAAACAGAATCAAATGCTCTGAACCTCTGAGCCATCTCTTCAGCCTCTTTTACATGGTTTTCAAATCTCTAGTCCTCTCCTCTTCCTCAATAATACAACTGCCTTGTTGGTTTATATCTRTGCTTAAACACCTATAATTATCTCAGATTTCTTACTTTTGAAGTAGACTTCTTGATCTGACTTCTATGCCCAAATTTGTTTTTCCCTCATATTCATAGCAACCTCYCACACCCACCACAACTGCTGAGGGAAAGTTCCTATTAACATCCCCTCCAAGACTAACCCCTATCCACTCTTCTCTCARCTACATCCAGGGATGTTCTCTTTCCCYTGTTACACCCCAAGACAATTTTTGTTAAATAACAAACATACATTATTAACAAATATATGTTATTCAGCCTCATCATATTCATAGTACACATATGTTCCTGGTGTTAAGTCTTTCAATTTCTCATTACAATAATGAGGAGTGCCAGTCAGAGTTCTCATGAAGCCTTCAGCTGTTTTACTAAAGCCACCAAGCACTGTGTGTTAGAACCTCAGACCCTCACAGGATGGATGTAGCAAGTGCTATCCACTTTCTTATAGAAAAAGCATCTTCTAACCCACTAACAAGTTGTAGAGTTGCTCATAGTAAGCCCTTCAAAATACATATTCATATACAAGGCCCAGACTGAACCTTGCATACATGCACAGAGCAAGAGTCAACAATATTCTCTGTAAGCTTTGAGTCACACTGTGTCTGAGAGAATTTCAAAAAGATACATATCAAAATTGTTTATTTGCAGTTATTTGTGCTACAGAATAATCGTCCTATGGGCTATGGAAACTGCAAGWAATCAGAGGACAATCAGTCTGGAGAGCAGAATACGTGACTGAGAGTACTCAAGGTTCTCAAGTCACAGTATGTGGTCTATTTCTGTGGAGGCTAAAATAAGAAGGAGTTGGTTACTTAAGATGCACTTTAGTGCTTTATTTTATTGTATTTTATTTTATTTTGTTATGTTTTCTATGATATAATTTAATCATGTTTTTCTCATCACCAGATTCTCTACCCAACTCTCTCTCTCTCTCCCTCTCTCTCTCTCTCTCTCTCTCTCTCTCTCTCTCTCTCTCTCTCTCTCTCACATAAACAAAAACAAAAAGAACCCAAACAAAAAAACCAAAGACAAAATTCAAAATCAAAGACTCATAAGACAAAAAATACCCCAAAAGCAAATTAAAACAAAAAGTCTACCAACATATGATTGAGTTGGTTTTTTGTGTTGGTAAACTAACTACTGCTGAGCATGGGCCTGCCCTGAGGTGTGGTTAGTATGTCCAGTGAGACTCCACTAGAGAAGACAAGGAAAGAAAAAAGCTCATCCGGTCCAGGTAAGATTCACAAAGAATGGGAGTGGTTGACTTCCCTCAGAATGATTTTGGCTCTTAGAACCCTAGAGGTAGGAATTTGGCTCTCAGCTGACACAGGGTTTGCTTGTCTGTTTTGTTTCTTCAAAACAAGTTTCTCCTGACTGTTCTGGAACTCACTCTGTAGATCAGATTGGCCTCAAACTCAGAAATCTGCCTGCCTCTACCTCCTAAGTATGGGGATTAAAAACATGTGCGACCATGCTCCTCCCCAAGTGATACTATTTTTATATAATATCAGCATCAAGGCAGTTTCATTTTAATATTCAAACATGATTATCTCTTCAACTTAGTTAGTCTTCTTGTTTTAGGAAAATATATCATAAGTTATCCTTTAATCCAGTGACTACAATCTGCTCTAAGGGCAGAATCTCCGCTATTGCTGGATTACATGGAATTAAAAAAGGGCATTGAGAATTATGTATCTGAAAACTCAACTTAGAACGTAACAGAATTTTCCAGAAATGAATTTTCAAAGATGAACTTCTGAATCCAATATAAACTTTTATCTGGGTATAAATAAGCTCCTCGCAGGCATAGGGATGCCCTTGACTATCTACAGAACCTAAAGTAAAAGCCAATCGATTTGAAGGATGTTTGGCTGAATAGGTACATTCAGTCAGGGTGTTAGCACTTTCAACCCCTTGAAAGATTTCACTGAAGAGGTGAGTTACAGAGTGGAACAGTGTTAGCAGTCTAGGAGCCAGARTGCAGCACAGTGGAAGCCATGTTGYGGCAAATCACCATGCCCTAAGAATAAGAGTAAACTTCCGTATTGTTGAATGRCTGCTGTTATCTCCAGTCAGTGGAGAAGGAAGAGCATCATATCTAGTAAGCCTCCACCTTGGGAGAGAGATCGACAGGCTTTCTCACTCTTCCTTGATATGGACAGAGAGAGAAGTCACCTCTTGAATCACCTTCAACCCCAACTGCAGAAGTCTTGGCTCGTACGCTCCAGGAGAAGATTCACACTGAGGCGCAGGTAGTGGGTAAACAAGTAGATGTTTCGGTAGATGAGAAAGTGGAACGGGAGTACATGCTCCCGAGTGAAGTGCTCCCTGAGTCCAGCCGCAATAGTAAGAAACTGTCCCTGGGACTTGATGTAGAAGTCTTAGGCCACCATTTCTCCTCTTTGCCAACCTTTGAAGCCTTTTGTGGTGAATTCCTTCCTGGAATAGGCAGAAGCTTTATCGGAAGCCAATCTTACCCATAATTCATTGTTACAACTGGCTTCAAGAATGTGCAAAGGTAMAACCCATAAAGCTGAGATTTTACTAGGGGGTGGATAACAGTACCTTGCACATGGTCCTGGGTTGCAGTAGGGGAGGATTACACAGCAGCAGGCTAGAGCCTGCCAAGACCTTCTGTGTATGCTCAGGGCTCTGCCCTTCCTCTTCCTTGGCTTATTTCATACTCTGCTGCAAGTGCCTATGTGTTCACAACCTTGCTGTTTTAACCCAAAAAGGTATTTTAACCAGAGCATCCAGACSGTATATTATGTCGTTTGCTATTTTGATAACAGCTCTTTATGAAATAAATTTTGTGTTTTCAAGGTTCACAGGCTGAAGACTCAACCTTTGACTTTCAGAATACGACGACATGTGGAGACAGTTTTTGCAAAGACAGTAAATTTACATGGATTAGAGAGAAACCTGGTACAGTTTAATGATGAAAAATTTGGACACAGATTTATCCCAGAGGATTATGAAGTGAAGAACACAGAAAGAAAAGGGCCAGCTCCAAAACAAAAAGAAAGACTAAGGCCTTTCTACTTCAGCCCTCACAAAAAATAGAAATTTTGATTTTAAACTCCATGAATGGTATAAAGAGTTTAGTATTTATAATATAGATATAATAGTGTATAGTTTAAATATTTTAAATATTTAGGGAATTCACACACATAAAACATACTTTTACAGAATAAATATAACAAAGGCTAAAGTTTTTTATTTTAAAGTAAATCAGTTATGATTAAATAATAAGCATTAAGTACAATGGTTTGAAGTATTAAATCAATAAAAAGTCTGTATATTATGATGCAGGATAACAAATGAAACTGTGGATTCAGTAAGATAATTTCTCTGTAATTTTAATTTATTCAGGTAAGAAACAGTAATCTTTGTAGCAAATTTCATTACTAGATAGAGTTCTGGAAATAACCCTAATTCTCACCAAAAACATAACAACATATGTTAACTGATTTGATCAGAAATTATTTCTCTTATAGAAATATATGTTTAACACATGTTTTKACTGTAAATTACATATTTTTGGTGGCAGGAGGAGAATATTGAGACGGTTTCATATAGCCCTGAGCTAGCTTCAAATTTGCCATGTTGTAGTTGGCCCTTGAATCTCTAAACTTTACCTCTGCATCCCAAGCTCCAGAATCAAAGATGTGCAACTTGTACTTCCTTACAGACCTTAAAATAGGAAATCATTTATTTCCTAAGCCTATACAATGGTACCTTCTTCTATATTCTAAAATTGGTACCAAACCATGTAAGCAATTATGCTCATTTTCCCTAAAATAACTCTTCATATCATGTAGACTCTAAAACATGTCAAAAATAGCTAGAAGTGAATTTGGATCAGTTGATCATAGCTCATCTCTCACTTCTTCAGTGGTCTATGAATCACTGCAATCATCTAAGCATGCTATCTTGAAAAGAAAAAAATACCCAAAAGAATCAGATGGTATATATGCATACAAACATCTTTCTTAAATGTCAAATAATTGGCAAGTTATTCTGGCCTCCAGATACTCAGAGCATGCCATGTGTGACATAGGAGCAGCCATCTGACCACAGTTGCACTTGTGAATCACATAGTACACAACAACACAGATCCCTGATTCTAAGGCTCATATTCTGCCATCCAGTTACAGAAGGTGTTCATATGCACCGTGTGTTCCATATTTCAATGTCTTCCTTTGAAGCTGAAGATAAAAATGCCAAGTTAAACACACCCATCAGCCATGTGTGCAACTCCTCTCCCTTCTCAAACTCTGAAAAGTGAAAAAGAAAAAATTGTGGAAAAGAAAAAAGTCATATATTTACACAGTAAGAAATAGAAATTGGGCAAAGGTAGAGTAGATGACTATTTTAAAAATTATATTATAAGAGAGTGTAGACTATTACTCTTGGGCATGCTCAACGAGGGAAAATCAGGGCAGGGAATGTGAAGGTGGCCAAAATACATATATGAAACTATTGAAGAACGAATAACAGTACCATAGTTAAAATAAATGTTTTAAAGTAAAAGAAAAAACAAATAAATATAAATGATATATAGCGTGCAAAATAAAGAAAGACAGATACACACAGAAATATGTTTAAGACCAGGGCTCTAGAATGGCAGCCCCATTGCAGACCATCATTTCATCTCCAGAGTCTGGCAAGCAGTCAGAAGCGTTACCAGCTCGTGCTCTGTGAATAGCATGCTGTCTACTGACCCACKTCGATTCACTGTCTACTTGTGGGGTCAATGAAGTTGTGGCAATTCGATTTACTTGTTTAGTCTTTGCCTATAGAACTACCTAATTCTGTTTCCTCCTCTATGGGACTGGGCTCACTCATTGACCCTACCTTCTTTCGCCCTCACAACTGTCCTGGGAGTATTTTGCCTCACTATAGGCAGAAATAAGGAGGCTGAAAATTTCACATGCATACAGGAAGAGACAGAATTGAAATTTAAACATGGTATATCTCTTTCTGAATCGCTACTCTTTTTTTTTAATCTCCGTGTACAATGTTTTACTTATTTTTGAGATTTTGACATAATTTTCTCCTTTCCCTTTGCCCACTTAAAACCCCATGATACACCCCTCCACACTCTCCTTCAAATTCCTGACTGCTTTTTCACTGTTATTGCATGCACTATGTATACGTACATATGTACACATTCTTAAATATAACATGTTCTGCAGGTATAATTTTACTTGTATGCATGTTTTCAGGGATGATGATTTGGCAATGGGCAACCAATTCAGGTGATACCAGTATTCCCCATGAGGTAAAGATTACAGAGCTCAGAACAATGAATGGTTGCAGGAAACTAGTGATAACCAGGCTGTAGGTATGGGATCCAACTGTGACTTTAAAGAGATATCTCTGCAATGACAGGATTGTCCTGTATCATGGTCAGAGAGTCTCTTCTCCCCTGTAGTGGCTTGCTGCTTAATATTCTTGAGAAGGTCCTTGTGAACATTGAAAGTTTCTGCTTTTCACAATTTGTGAGGTTTGTTTACTTTCTGAGTCTCAATGAGGTTAACACTTAAAGAGCATGCAAAGATCAACTTAAGTATATCCTTCATATAAAGTTTTGAATTTTTCTTAATCATTAATTTGAGCCCAAATAAATATAATCTCATCATTAGTCAAACTTTAAAAAATATTTTGCAGGAACTCCTTGACAGACTGTGCACATTTGCCAACTCCAGTTCCTCTCCATCTAATCTGAGATCTACTCCTTCTGGCTCTTCCCTGCCATTCCCCTAAGACTGTCTTGATCACAGCCTCTGGTGACCATGCTGTGACACAAATTGAAGCTAAACCAATAGTCAGTACTCAAATCAGTCAGACGCCAGACTGACCAATTTTCTAACCAGGTTCCAAGGTGGGAGCTGTGTCTCTTGTGTGCCTTACATCAGTTTGGCTCTTYCCCTTCTGGATGAGCAATAACTATGACTGCTTTGTGTCTTTATATCTTAATGTAATGCTATTTATCTTGACATCAGGAATGTACATATCTACTTTTCCTTTTACTGTTCCAAAGCTTTAGGGATGCTCTTTTTCCTTGCTTACTTATTTTAAGTTCCAATTTGTAATTTTCCCTGAACGTTCTGATATCTGTCAGATTTCCAGCAATCTTTCTCCCTRATGCTCAGACATTTCAGATCCAGCCAGTCAGTTCTGTTCCTGAGAACTCTCTCACCACCCTGCAACCTCCTGCTCCAATCTGGGCCACATGATTTCTGGGCTTGGTTACAACCACATTCCCCTCCACATTTCAGTCTGCTAGACTTCCAGCTTTGAGTCCTATGTCTTCTCTCTTTATTCTTCCCTTCCTCCTTTCTTGAAGAAGGCACCAAGAGCTTCCTAGACATTATGAAATCAGAAATGCCTCCCCCCTGCTGTACATAGAACTGCACTTCTCACGGCAGCAGCTCATTAAATATTTTTTATTTTAAATTAACAAATTTGTTATTGTGTATAACCAGGAGGTAGAGTTTCATATTTTGACATGAATATATTCTATAGAATTAATCAATCAAGCTGGTTAACCTCTTCTACTTACCAGTTTTTATAAGTCAGAACATTTAAATTCTATCCTTTTAGTGAGATCATGCAGATTTGTCTTATAGCTAATTTCACTTAGTATAATGTTTTCAAATGGCTTGGCTAATTTGACTCTTCAAAAATATAACATGGAATTTGTAGAAGATGGTATAAGTATGTTTGTAGATATCTTTAAATCAGTGCATAATCCTACTTAGTGATTATCTGATAGCATCAGTAAGAGCTTGAAGTAAAGTCAGAAGGTTGAGATTCAAGTCCTAGAATGACTACTAATCTCCAGTGTAATCTTCTTTCTTCTAGCTATCTGAATTTTCATTTCTGCATAGTATGGTTTAGATATTGAATGTCTCATAAATGCTTGGTCTGAAGCCTCTGGTACTCTTGAGAGGTAGTGAAACACTTAGGAGCTTTGGCCAGACAGAGAGAAGTTACATCACTGAAGGCATGGCGTCCAAGAAGATATTGGGGCATTGGCCCTCTCCCACTCTCTGCTCTGTTCTCCCTCCCTCCGTGAGGTRTACTGGCCTTCTTGACCATGTGTTCCCATGCAGATCAACAATGGCCCAAAGAAATAATGGTGACAAATGACAAAAACCATTAACCAAAACCAACCTTACCTCCTCACTGTAAGGACAAGAGCTGTGTTCCATCCTTTGCAATATTTCTGTTGTCCTTCATAAGGTGTAGGTGTTGAAGAAACTCAAGGTCGTCCTGAGAATTAACTGAGTCCTCTCAACAATRCAATAATCATTCTGCTTAAAAAGTAAGAGCCAAGGAGAGAATGAGGGAGAAGAAAGCAGAGAGCAAAGGGAGGGACCTGGTGAGAGAGGGAACGGGGAGGGGGAAAAGTGGAACAGGATCATTTATGGGGGGAGCAGGAGTGAAGACCTGAGGACGAGCAGAATTGCAACCTTGGAAGGTGGGAGGTAGAGGGACCCTCTAGAATGTACCAGAGACCTGGGAGGTGAGAGACTCTCAGGACTCAAAGGGAGGGACCTTAGATGAAATGCTCAACAGTGAGGAGAGGGAACTTGTAGAGTCTACCTCCTATAGAAAGACAGGGAGGGCATCAAGTGGAGGAATGGGGTTGCCATCCCACAGTCAAAAACTCTGAGGCAGAATTGTTCCTATCTAAAAGAACTGCTGGGACAAAATTGGAGAAGAGAGTAAGGGAACAGAGGTCCAGTGACAGACCCAAATTGGGATCCAGCTCAAGCGGAGGCTCCAAGGCCTGACCCTATTACTGATGTTATGATGTACTTACAGGCAGGAGCTTAGCAGGGCTGCCTGCCCTCCAAGMGGCCCAACAAGCAGCTGAAAGAATCACATGCAGATACTTACACCCAACCAATGGACAGAAGCTGGGGACCCCTGTGGTTGAATTATCAAAAGACTGGAAGAAGTTGAGGAGGAGGGTAACCCTGTAGGAGGACCAACAGTCTCCGCTAACCTGGACCCCAAGATTTCTCAGACACCGAGCCACCACCAAGAGRGCTTAAAATAGCTGGCCTGAAGCTCCTGACATAAATACAGCARAGGACTCCTTGGTCTGGCCTCAGTGAGAGAAGATGTACCTAACTCTTGAGAGATTTGAGGCCCCAGGGAGTGGGAAGGTCTGGTTGGAGGGGGGGGATATCCTCTTGGAGGGGAGCAATGGAATGAGGAACTGTCTGAGAACAGAACCAAGGGGGTGGGATAACAACTGGACTGTAAAAAATCTATTAAAGTTAATTTTTTAAAAGAAAAAAAGTGCAAATAAACCTTCAGAAAGTCAAGTTGCTTCTCAGGCTTGCTGACACAGACCGACCAGGTTTCCAAGTTCAGGTTCGAGGATGGGTGTTATGTCTGTGGTATGTATTACAGAAACGTGGCTTTTGYCACATCTAGATGAGCACTGGACACTGAAATGCAGAACTGCCCAGGCTAGAATTTCTAGGTCTGGAGGAGATGAGAAGGTCAATTAATTCACTAAACCCCCACCAAGGGAACTTACCTTGGAAAATTCCTAGTCAACAGCAAAATAAGTAAACACAAAAACTACACGTTGTTTATCCCRTCAGTAGCTTACTTTTAAAAATCTCTATTGATAGTTTATTGCCATCTTTAAGTACCTACTTGATTCCATTTGCTTTGTGTCCTTATCTGTTTCTAACACCCTGCCATAGCGTTTCTCCCTCCATCCAAATGGAGACTATTATGTCTTTTTTTCCAAACTGTCAAAAAAGCCTTATTTTTAATTATTATTCTTTAATTGTTTTTTTTTAATGCTCCAGTCATTATACCCCTTCTGGTCTGCCCTTGCAAGTCCCTCTTCCTCATCCCATACCTCTTGCACTGCCCCTCAGACCCCCACAGGGGTCCCCAGCTTCTGTCCATTGGTTGGGTGTAAATATCTCCATGTGATTCTTCCAGCTGCTTGTTGGGCCTCTTGAAGGGCAGGCAGCCCTGCCAGGCTCCTGTCTGTAAGTACATCAGTAATAGGGTCAGGCCTTGGAGCCTTCCCTTGAGCTGGATCCCAATTTGGATCTGTCACTGGACCTCCTTTCCCTCAGTCTCTTCTCCATTTTTGTCCCTGCAGTTCTTTTAAACAGGAGCAATTCTGGGTCAGAGTTTTGACTGTGGGATGGCAACCCTATTTCTCCACTTGATGCTCTGTTCTTTTACTGGAGATGGACTCTACAAGTTCCCTCTTCCCACTGATGGGCATTTCATCTAAGGTCTCTTCCTTTGAGTNTCAGTAGCTTACTTTTAAAAATCTCTATTGATAGTTTATTGCCATCTTTAAGTACCTACTTGATTCCATTTGCTTTGTGTCCTTATCTGTTTCTAACACCCTGCCATAGCGTTTCTCCCTCCATCCAAATGGAGACTATTATGTCTTTTTTTCCAAACTGTCAAAAAAGCCTTATTTTTAATTATTATTCTTTAATTGTTTTTTTTTAATGCTCCAGTCATTATACCCCTTCTGGTCTGCCCTTGCAAGTCCCTCTTCCTCATCCCATACCTCTTGCACTGCCCCTCAGACCCCCACAGGGGTCCCCAGCTTCTGTCCATTGGTTGGGTGTAAATATCTCCATGTGATTCTTCCAGCTGCTTGTTGGGCCTCTTGAAGGGCAGGCAGCCCTGCCAGGCTCCTGTCTGTAAGTACATCAGTAATAGGGTCAGGCCTTGGAGCCTTCCCTTGAGCTGGATCCCAATTTGGATCTGTCACTGGACCTCCTTTCCCTCAGTCTCTTCTCCATTTTTGTCCCTGCAGTTCTTTTAAACAGGAGCAATTCTGGGTCAGAGTTTTGACTGTGGGATGGCAACCCTATTTCTCCACTTGATGCTCTGTTCTTTTACTGGAGATGGACTCTACAAGTTCCCTCTTCCCACTGATGGGCATTTCATCTAAGGTCTCTTCCTTTGAGTCCTGAGAGTCTCTCACCTCCCAGGACTCTGGTACATCCTAGAGGGTCCCCCCACCTCCTACCTCCCGAGGTTGTCTGTTTCTGCCCCACCCCCATACCTGGTCATATTTTCCCTTTCCCCTCCCTATCCCCTCTGCCACCCAGGCTCGTCCCTCCCTCTGCCCCCACCCTGGAGTGAGTACTTTCTTCTCCCTCTCAAGTGGGATTGAGGTATCCACACTTGGGTCCTTAACATTTCTTTTGTTTCTAATTTGTTCTTTTAAAATTATTTCGTTTGTTTATTGAGATTATATAAATTATATATAATTACATCATTCTTATTTTCCCTTTCTTCCCTCTAAGGCCTCCAATGTACCCTCTTGTTCTACTTCAGATTCATACAAGTGGCTTAAGTCTCAATAGAGGCCTTTTTCTATTTTTATTAATCATTTTATTTGTTTACATTTCAAATAATATCCCCCCTTCCTGGTTTTTCCTAAACAACCCCTCCATCCCATTCCCCATCACCTTTGCCTCTATGAGGTGCTTCTCCACCCACTCACCACGCCTGCCTCACTGCTCTAGCACCTCTCCATGCTAGGGCAGCACCTCCACAGGACCAAGGGCCTCCCCTCCCACTGGTGTCAAATAAGGCTATCCTCTGCTACATACGCAGCTGGAGCCATATATCCCTCCGTGTACAGTCTTTGGTTGGTGGTTTAGTCCCTGAGAGCAACAAAGGCTTTTTTTCTGAGTCTAGTATGAACTTAAGAGCTAACCAGAGTTAATTTTCTCCCATTTAGGAAAAATCAAAGTAAGCAAACACATTAATTTATTTGGARTCCTTTAGATGTATACTTTGGTGAGGTGACATAAGTACCTCTTTTAAACTCCATAATTAGTCAGGGAATGCACTGAACTGACTTTTTAACTTTGTTGACAGATACCARGAACATGACTGGACCTCTGCCCCAGGTCTTCAGTGTTCTCATGAGTACCCATTTACTATGACCRCTGATGTGGCCTCCCTGGTYCGCTTCTACACATGCTCAGTTCATCTTTGCTGAATCACTTTCCTACTAAGTTGAGGAGAATGTTTTTCTTCAGCTCTGGTGATAGAGGCTTGGGGAAATATGTAAATTCATACTGTGGGGATTTCTGTGTGTGTGTGTGCCTAATCTTTAAGAGAAGGCATACGGCTGTAAATTGAAGCGCCTAAGCACTGGCTCTATGAATATTTCATGTTTCTTCCTGGACATTGACTTTGTAACCTGTATCTAAAGTGAAAAAAGAGAGAGTGTGTGTGCCAAGAGGCCAGTTTCCATGGGAACCAAGGTGGCAATGGAAAAAAAAAAAA
>BDUI01053911.1:3706-15447 GCA_002335545.1 Apodemus speciosus | reverse complement strand
AACTTGGCATTGTCTGTGTGACTGAGACCAAGATTATCCCCTAGACCCTTATCTTGAGCTTGTTTTTCTCAGTTAAACTATAGAACCCATATTTAAAGAAGATGTCACTTGGACTTTACAAAGAGTTCTGATGTAGTCATGTTTTAAGGTTTGTTGTACATATGGAATTGAGTTAATTATCACCAGGAAACTTTTTTTCCAAATTATTCTGTGCTTAAATATGCCTAAAATAAACTACCCACTGTCAGACTCTCGAAGTTTGAACCAACATCAGCAACTGAGTTGTGTTGAACTTGCCTCTTGCYAATCAACACTCTGTTGGCTGTGGTGTTTGCAGAGAGATACCCTTGCTGCCCCAAATGAAAGCATTCATATTAGAAAATTGAGATACCTGGTCCAACAGAACGCTTACATCAGACACAACCCTCCACCATCTGAGAGGAGTCCTCTCCCTGCATCCATGGGGTAAGCCTGCTTCTCTTGCAAAGAACTAATTTTGAAAGGTGGGGAGGGATAAGAAGATGGCTCAGTCAATGAAGTTCTTGTGGTTCAAGCATGGGGACTTGAGTTTGATCCATAAAACCCATATTTTGGCAGTGCATTCCTGTAGCCCCAGCATTTATAGGCAGAAACAGGAGGATCACTGGTCCTTGCTGGCTGAATAGCCTAGCTGAATTATCCAGCCTCAAGCCAGTGAGAGACTTGTTTCAGAAAATAAATTGGATGGTGCCTGAAAAATAGCACCTGAGGTTCAACTCTGGCTACACACACACACACACTGAAGGGGCTCCAAGGAGTGTCCCTCCCAGCAATCTGTGTATATAAGATATTGTGAGTTTTTTTTTTTAAGGAAACTTAGCAGAGGCTAGGTCTGAAAGGATGCACTTGACTGACACACCAGAAAAACCTCCTTAATGGTAACTTCATCAGAAAGACATTTTTAAATGTCATAGAGGGGAGATGGGTCCAGAGACAGTTCAGCAGTTCCAGGAAATTAGGGAAGCTCCCAGAGCAACTGGGATTTGGGGGGGAGGTGAGATTGCCACCCTCATGGTCTAAATTCTGTATTCAGGTTAGTTCTCTGTGCTGCCTACAARAAGCCTAGATCAGCCTCCTGAGCCCCTCTCGATTTTAAAGTCATTTTAACAAAACTTTTCTTATGTACATATCATATGTGCTCATGTCTCCCTAACTTCCCTCTCCCTCCCCCYACYAGTTAGTCCTGAGATAATTTCATTTSTCCTTTCCTCTTAGATACACATACATGATTGTATGTGTTTATATGAAGCTAGAAACCAAAAATGAGAGAAAACACACTGTATTTATCTTTCTGAGACTGACTTAATTCTCTTAAAATGATAATATCCTGTTGATCTGTTTTCCTGAAAATGGCATAGTTTTGTTCCTTATGGCTGAAAAAAAATCTATTGTGAATACACATCACATTGTCTTTATCTGGTCCTCTGTTGATGGACACCTCGGTTGGCTCTGTATTTGCTATTGCTCATAGTGTTACAGTAAACACAGATGTTGGAGTATCTCTGCAGTGTGTTGACTTGAAGCCCTTTAGTAAACACCCAAGATGGATGTGATAGAGARGGTCATATTGAAGGTCTAGTGTTAGTTTTTTGAAGAACCCCCATACTGATTCTTGTAGTGGCTGGAATAGTCTACATTTCCACCAGCAGTCCAGAAAGGTCCCCCTTTTCCATGTCCAACAGTTTTTGTTGTCAGGCTTACAAGACCACTTAGTCCTTGGCACAGCCCCTAAGCCTCTCATCATAATCTCTGCATCCACCYGCTATGGAATCTCCCTCCTTTCCTTGACATACCTCCCTTCAGATGATGATGACCCCAGTGGCCATACCCAGAATGGCCTGGACAGTACCCACCTAAAGGTTCTTAACCCACTCACATCTTTCCTCTCCATTTTGCTCTGTCACATGGTGGTATTTTCTCAGGGTGTGGGCGTGGACATCTTTGGGTTCCACTATTCACCATCATTCAGCTTATTCCAGAGCCTCTCTAGCTGTGTCCTTCATGTATTCAACCAGAGCAAACAAGACACCCCACTAAAGAGTTCTGTTAAATAATTCTGGAGAATTGTTCTTCCTTTTCATTCATCCACTCATTCATTCATTCATTCACACGTTTTTGAGACAGTCTTATTTAGTATCCCAGGCTGGCCTCCAACTCTCTATGCCTCAGAAGATGGTCTCCAGCCCCTACCTCCTGTATGCTGGGGTGATAAGCAAAATCATGCCCAGTTCATATGATGCTGGGGATGGAACATGGAACCTTGTGCATGCTAGACAAACAGTCTACCAACAAAGCCCCATCTCCAGTTCTCAGAGGCTTTACAGTAAGAGTTTATGGTTGGCAGCAGTGCCTCTTAAGAACAGGGGAAGTGCGGGATGTTTGGGAACCACGATTTGTGGCTAGATTCTGAACACTGTCCTGGGAAAACCTCTGTCTGTCTCTTGATTGATTTTCCTGACAATAGTCTCTCACAGATGTCCCCAGATGCTTGTCTCCATGGTGATTCTACATGTTGTCAATCAGCAATACTCACTATCACAAATGCTTTCGCTAAACTGGATTCGCTTCTCATCACCTCAAATGATTTTGCTTCAAAGGCCTCCATTGTCCTATGTTCCTTCCCAGGTCCCTCCCAACATTGATGCCTTCTGCTSTCATAAGGACCAGAGTCGGGCATCCACGTGAACCACTTCAATCATGTTAAGGGCTCTCATTCTTGTTTTGGTATAAATACTTACCCCGTGCTTGTAGAAGTAGAGTGTGGGTGATGTCTGTAATTTTGTATCCTCCATAACTTGCTTACCACATCCTGGTTCCAGACACACCTGAGAGCTGCCTACACTCTTTACTCTTTCTACATTGGGCATATCAATGTTTCCCTTAATATCTACCCTTCTAAAACTGAGCAGACCAGGACTTGGGTCATTAAAGTGTTTGCCTCACAAGCATGAGGCCCTGAGTTCAATCCCCTAGAACCAACACAAAAAAAGGAGCCAGGGTCATACATTTCTAGGAAAGTGAAGAGAGGTGGGTTCCCGAGGCCCACTGGCCAGACGGCCTAGCCTACTTGGATAGCCCCAGGTTAATGAGAAACCATCTCAAAAACCAAGATGGATGGTGTCTGAAAAGTGAAAACCAGGATTGACATGTGACCTAAGCAGACACACAGATACGGGACAGGGATGTTGTGTAGGATTCATAATTCATATCCAAGAATCCATGTGCTTTCTCAATACACGCTCACATGCTCACACTTAACATCACAGAAGCTCCTTTTTGCTACAGATAAAGGCTGTTACAGAGAACCATGATGGGTCAAAAATACACACTATAAATGACCATAGTGTGGCTAGCCTGAAATGGCATGTCCATAGAAAAACCCTACACCCAACACTAAGGAAATATCACATAGGTGGGCACAGATAGATTGTAAGAGCCAGATAACCAGGATAGGTACTGTACCATAGCTGCTCCTGTGAATGTTCAACAATATGGCTGCCTGAGTACCACTACACCAGACCACACAGCAACAAAGATGGGAAAAGACTCACAAGGCTCCAGCCTTAGCCAAAGGGCTACAGGCAGTCAATGGCTGCTAATAGAAAGAGAGTTAATTTTCTTTATGGGTGACCCTGATAGGTCAATCACATCTAAGTGGTCAGCCCTAAACCCATATACGTATTGGGCAACACTAATTGGACTCAGTAGATTGTGCACCATCTACATGTATGTTTATAACTTATCATATATGTAATATTTATAAAAGAGAATATTAATTTTATAGGGAGATATGGGTGGCACTGGAGGAGCCAGAAAGGAGAGCTGGATGGGTAGAAATGATGTAAATACAGTGTGCTTATTATATATATATATATATATATATATATGTATATATATGTATATAATACATATATATATATATATATGACAGTCTCAAAAAATGGTTCTTGGAATTAAACAAATCTTTAGGTCTATTTAGAATTCATCAGAGCCATCTGACCTCTGTTGGGTGGGTCTTCCGGTTCTTCAGAGCACAGGTTACATGCTTATGGCCACGTTCCCACAGGATTGGGGAGAGCAGGAAAACACAACTGGATGGATGGGCCAGAGAACTGACGGCCCATCACAACTTCACATGGCTTTGCATGCAGGATTCCTACTACAGCTCTGAAAGAAGACTGGGTAGAGCTCACTCCATCCCGACCGCTACCCCTGCTCTGAAGTTCTCCAAGTACATAGCAACCATGCTAACACTTGTGTTTCACAAACCAGAGGCCTGGAGGCGAGTTTGAACATGTACATGTCACACACAAAGGATCAGTTTCCGATCCAATTAAAGGAAGTTAATAATTGGCCCCATTATAGCAATTAGCAGTGTTTTTAACCTGTATTAGTGAGGAAGGMTTTCCTGTACAGCCAGTTCCAGAGGAGCGAGCTTTCTCTACCTTGGGAGGTCACAGGCTAGAGTTTCCGCCTATCCCTCTCTTTCCATGTTCTTCCTCCATGACTTCCCAGACTCCATGAACTCTTCACCTGTCCCTACCTTCTGGACWCTTCCCAAAAGCCTCTGAATGTGAGAAGATCTTTATCACGTTTTCTGAGGATCTCTTGAACTCAGGGTCCAAAGATTTATTTACCCCATTATTCATTAAAAAATGTGTGTTCTTAGATTTATTTTGATACTCTTTTTTTCTGAACTGTGGTGTGGGACTTTTGGCTCTGGGTGTTTCTCTGATGTCAACATGATCTGACATGATGTCAACATTTCTCATAACCTCTGCTAAGACAGAGGTGGAATTATTAGGACACCCTAATAACTGCACAAAACAAAGACTGCTTTGTGCAGTCTTTCTGTGACACCCATTTCTAGGTCCTCATGTCCTTTTTTACTCTTCTACTCTACAAACTCTTTGTATTAGTCAGAACTCTTAGTGGAGCAGAACTGATAGGATGTGTGTGTGTGTGTGTGTGTGTGTGTGTGTGTGTGTGTGTGTGTGTGTGTATTGATAGGATATCTATGTTATATATAATATATAAACAAATATATATATGTAGGTATGTNATATATCCTACCAGTATAATATATCCTGTCAGAGTAGATATTCTATCAGTGTGTGTGTGTATACATACATACATATATATTTGTATGTATGTGTTCTAAACTATATATATTCAGACCAAAATTAGTCCTTAGTTTGGCTACTCTAACAATGGCTGTCTCCTAAAAAAAAAAAAAGTCCAGAATTCAGTAGTTGTTCAGTCCTCAAGGCTGGATGTCTCTGCTAGTCTTTCATCATTAGAATCCTAAAAAATAAGTTCTAATATAAGCCCAGAATTCCTCAGCAACAGAATTGATAAATTTGCCAGCAAGAGTGAAAAGAAGCAAACCAAATGTAAATGCTTCTGTCTTCCATGTTGTTGTTGTTTCTTTCTAAATGCAGGCTGCCAACAAAAGGTTTTAACCCAGATTTAGGGTTTGTCTTCCTACCTTAAATGATATAATAAAGAAAACTCCCTCTCATGTGTGCCCAGTTGCTTGGGCTTTAATTGAGTTCAGATGTAGTTATTCACACTGCCAGAGACAGAGCCCATGGTAATTGCTTGAATAAAATCTCAGAACCATAAGGATGGAAGAGTTTATTGTGGCTCACAGCTCAAGGGTGCAGTCCATCATGGTGGGGAAGGCCTGGCAGCAGGAGAGTGGGAAGGGAGTTCATGCTGCACTTCACAGTCAGAAAACCAAGAGAGTTAAGTTCTGGTGTTAGCTTGCTCTCTCCTTTTCACTCTGTACCAATGAAATATTGTCACCTACAGTTAAGGTGTGTCCTCCCTACTCAGCTCAATCTCCCTGACAACACTGTCACAGACACACACAGAAGAGTCAAGAGTCAATGGTGATTCTGGACAAGATTAAGAGCCACAGAACCCACATTTATGATTATATAGTTCATGCATGTATAAAGTGGGCACTGATCAAATTGAGGTAACTAACATCTCCATCTTATTTCTCTTTTGGGACACTTTGCCCTCCCCCCTTTTCCTATCTTCAACATCACTATGGTTTGACATTGAAGTGTCTTCAAAGTCTCATATATTGAAAGTTTGGTCCTTAGATGATGTCACTATGTGGGAAAGTGATGGAAATTCTATAGAGTGTGGAGCTTAGCTCAAGTAAGTAGGTTGTGCCTCTTTGTCTCTGTCTGTCTGTTTCCATTTCCTTCTACCCTCCCCCTCCCCATCCCTCTCCACTCCTCTCTGTCTCTACCATAAGATGAGCAGGCTCCGGCACACACTCACAGACTCCTACTACCATGGTATTCTGCCTCATTATGAGCCCCAATCAACAATGCCAAGGACTATGAGCTGACAACTATGAAACTGTAGGCTGAAATAGGAGATTCTTCCCTTTAAGCTGTTTGTTTTCGAGACTTGGTTACCTCACGGTGCCACTGAACATTTAGGCATATCTCCCCTACTTATACTTGGTACCAATTCTCTGCTCTTCTCCCATAAGCCTCCCAGCCTCTAATTATGAACATCTACTCTCTCCTACTTAAAAACCAACTTCTTAGCTTTCACATCTGGGAGAGAATATAAAGTTTATGCCTTTCTGTACCTGGCTTATTTTATATAACATTAATATCTTCCATTTATAAATTTATAAATTGTATTAATAATATATTAAATTTATATTAAATGTTATAAATATATTAAATTTATTAATGTATGAATTTTAAATGTATTAATTTAATACTTAAGTATCATACAGTATGTAAGAAAAACAATCCTTAAACKTACTTAAGAGCACATAAGACTCCCAAAGATAAATGACAAAAGACAATCTCATAAAAATTACTTTTTATTATGATACATAATTTATTAGAAAGAATATATCATTATTTGCTATTTGATATTAAGTGATATGCAACACTGATTTTTAAAATGTTAAATAATATAATCTATAATAGTCCACTAATGACTTTCTTTTGATGGTTAGACAATATTCTGTTGTGTATATGCATCACGTTTCTTATAATTTTTTTTAATCACAGATGGACACCTAGATTGACTCTATATCTTTTAACTATTTTAAATCAAAGTGCAACAAGCATGGGCCTGTGGCTGTCTGTCTGTCTGCTGTACTGACTTCACTTCCTTTGCGAATAGATGCAGAACTGGAAATGGATGGATCGTGGGATAGATCTGGTTTGGGGTTTGAGGAGACTCTCCACACCTCTGTCTACAGTGACCCACCCCTTTTTTTCTTTTCGTAAAAGTCATTCCTATCAGGATGAAAGGATATCTCATTGTGACTTCAAATTGTATTTCCATAATGACCAGCGACGTCAGACATTTATCACATGTATGTGGCCATATTTCTCTTTTGACGGTTGGTTTTCTATTTAGATCACTTGACCATTTTAAACTACATTATTTGGGTTTTTCTGGTGTGTGTGTGTGTGTGTGTGTGTGTGTGTGTGTGTGTGTGTGTGAGAGAGAGAGAGAGAGAGAGAGAGCTCAATTCCTGATTTATTCTGAACATTAACCTTTGCCAGATTCTGTAATTCATCTCCCCTCCATTGCACAGGATCTTCTTAGTTTGACATAAGCCCATCAATCATTCCTGTTCCAAATTTTATTTTGTTCTCTGTGTTTTCTGAACTCTTACCAAAAATACCATTGCTAAAAATTAAACAAACCAAACATTTAGCTGGGCAGTGGTAGTACAAGTCTTTAATTCCACCACTTCAGAGGCAAGAGAATCACTCTCAGTTCAAAACCCTGTCCAAACACACACACACACACACACACACACACACACACACACACACTCACTCACAAACACTGCTTATAACAACAACATCTTGAGTTTTTCCCCCAGCTTCATTTTAGTAGTTTCATGGTGTTAGGTTCTACATCCACGTCTATGATCCATTTTATCTTTAGTTTCTTTTTCTGGGAGTGGCGAGAAGTGAGAAATGCACGGCGAGAAGCAGAATGATCTAGTTTCTTCTCTGTTGCTGTGAAAAAACACTGACCAAAAGCAGCTTAGAAGAGGAAAGGGTGTGTTTCTTCCGGCACTTCTAGGTTGCAGTCCACTATTGCCCGAGGTCAGGGCAGGAACACAAGGCAAGATGTGAAGGCAAGATGCATGGTTGTTCTGTGAATCAGCACCTCCAGGAAACTCATGCAAATACAGCAGAAACCAGAGAGGAACACTGCTTGGTGGGTGACTCTGGCTAACACATAGTTACTGATCAGATCGTTCTAGGCAGCCCAGGGCCACCTGCTGGGGAATGGTGCTGCCCATAATGGCCTACGCCTTCCTACATCAATTAGTAATCAAGGTATTCTCCCACAGACATGCCCACAGAACAATTGGATGGGCAACTGACACTTCTCCTCTCAGAAGAATCTAGCCGTGGCATGTTAACAATTAAGTTAAACACGGTTGCCCACACTGAGGAACTGTGTAACCTTGAGCCCGCACAACCTTTGCTCCCGTAAGTTGCCTTTATCAAGGTATTCTATCATACCAATAGGAAGTGAACTAAGATACTTCACTAAAGATGCACTCTGAGCACTGTTGTTGAAAATCCTGTGGCCTAGGATGCAAGGATTTACTTTTAGGATCTCTCGGTTTTTACACCCACCCCATGCTGCTTCTGTTACTGGATTATGACATGACACCTGGTCTTATGATTCACCTAGCATTTCTCTTTCATCTCAGCATCTCTTTGGCTATTTGTGGTCTTGCCTGTTTGCATATGGGCTTTAGGATTGTTTTTCCCATATCTATAAGGAATACCGTTGGTATTTTGGTGGGGATTAGCATTAAATTTGTGACTCACTTTGGATAACACGGATATTTTAACAATATTAATATTAATATTACATATTCCAGTCTGTGAAAAGTGGTTCTTTCTTTGCTATCTTTTCAAATGATCTCATGCAATTTTCATGGTAGAGAACATCCACTTCCTTGAGTAAATTTATTCCTAGGTATTTCTGGTAGCTATTGTGAATGTAGTTATCTTATGGTTTCTCTCTCAGCAAGTTCCTTATCAGTGTATGTAAATGCTACTGAGTTTTACATTTTGTTCCTCTACTGGATACGTTTATGATTTCTAATGGTCTTTTAGTAAAGTCGTTAGGCTCTGTATAGTCGAATCTTTAAACTATAGGGAGATAAGGTTGTTGACCTCTGCATACACAAAATTGAGTATAACTTTTGACTTCCCAGAACATAACTAGTAATAGCTTGCAGTTGTCCAGAAGCCTTATCTAAGCAGAAACAGCCAGTGAACACATATGTGGTGTATTATCTGATACTGAAAAACAGGCAAGGACTATAAGGAATTATCTTTTAGTAGGATACACAATTTATTGGAGAGAGAAACTGTTCGTGCTGAACGATCAGTGGCACTCAAAGACTTTTAAGTAGGCATCACAACACATGCCTACCACTGTATCAGCAGGAGGTAGCTATAAAATTAATACAGCAGTACAATATTACTGGAATTAACTTTACGCAGATGTGATTCGGGTGTTACATCTTTGTGTTCATGAATATTTCTCTTCATTGTAAATTGCACCAAATAGGGTATATGTTTATGTGTATGAATTTCAATCCTTTTTTTTTTCTTTTGCTAGCCTGAAAGTTACTATGTAGACCAGGGGTTGGTCTTAAACTTGAGATTTGCCTCCTCCTGCCTCCCAAGTGCTGGGATTGCAGGAGTATATCACCATGCCCACCAGCATGTTTTGGTAAGTGTGTGCATATGTTTTTGTTCTTGTATTCATGTATGTGTACTCATGGGTGTGGAGACAACGGGGCAATGCTTATGTCAATGTCTTTTGTAGTTGATCTTCCACCTTTTTCTTTTTCTTTAATGATGGGGTCTCTCACTGAAACTAGAGYTCACTGATTTGACGAAGCCAGCTAGATAGTAGTTACAGGAATCCTCCTGTCTCACATCCCTAGCACTGGGGTGACTGACACATGCCACCAGGCCTGTATTTTTTTTTCTTTACATGAATTCCAGAGAATCCAAATCCTCATGCTTATTTTCCACCGAGCGAGCCCTGTCTCTGGCTACATTTTAACTTTTTGTAATACATTTATGTATAATACAAAAATGGTAGTAATTTTGTACTTATCCACATACTTCACTTTAATGCTAATAGGCTTTATAGTTCACCTGTGAATCATTTCAAATTGTTGCAATGCTCAGAAGGAAATTTTGCTTATCAGCAGATCTGTATAATTCAAACCCATGTTGTTCAGGGGTCAACTGTTTATATGGTCATACCAGCAACAAACAGGGATAATCTGGGTCCCTTCCTTCTTATTTTTTTTAAGACTTGTTTTTTTTTAACTACATTATTTGTGTGGGGGAATGTGCACTATTACCCATGGAGACCAGAAAAAGGCTTTAGATCCCCTGGAGCTGGAGTCACAGATGGTTATATGCCTCCAAATGTATGAGGTGTGGGGACTGGACTCAGGTCCTCTAGAAGAACAACAAGCCCTCTTAACTACTGAGCTGTCTCTTCAGCCTCCCCCTTCTGTTTATATGCCCTCATCTTCCTTTTCTTGCTTTGCTAAGCTAGGACATTTAGTAATGAATAACAGAGGTGAAAATGGATGCTGATAACTATGTCTTGATCTAGATCTTAGGGAAAATGATGTCCACTCTTCTAGTTCTGCATGGTGTTTGCTGTGGGTCTGTGACAGCCATTGCTGTATTGAGGTTTATGCCTTCTGTGAATAATTTTCACAGAGTTTTTATCATAAGGAGAAGCTGGATTTTATTGCATTCACACTCCACATATTTTACTGTTATCACTCAGGGCAGTGCCTGACGTTGTAGATAGTAAGTACTTGGTAAATGAGAAAATAGGATTTGGTACACTTACAGTTTGGATGTTGTCGGGCCTGATTGGAAAAATCAGTGGCTCAAATAAAGTTATGCTCATTCTAGAACCTTCCTTCTCCTGATCATAACTTCTACTCTGTTGTTAAAGCTGTCAGGGGAATTTGGTGGTATCCTTCAAGCATCATTATGACAGTTGTTGCTCTAGTCAGTTTGGTGGGATTTAGGATGACATAGGACAAAAGCACCTGGGCATTCGTGTGAGGGGGTTTCTAGATCACAATAACTAGAGCAGGAAGAGCTACAGTGGATGTGGTGGCACCATCTCACAGACTGGGATACTGGACTGCATAGGAAGGTAAAAGTGACTTAAGTGACTGACTCAGGTTCCTGACTGCAGGTAAATTTGACCAGCAGTCACAAGTTCCTACCATTGTGCCTTTCCCTCCATATGGACATGAATCCATCCTTAAACCCTATATCAAGCTAAACCCTTCTTTGATGAAAATAACTAATACAGACATCTTCAATGGCCCTAAGCCAGCCTAAGGCCTAGTTGCTATTTTTGTTTTGTTTTGTTTKGTTTGGTTTGGTTTGGTTTGGTTTTTTTTTCCCTTTTTTTATTGGATATATTCTTTATTTATATTTCATTTCCCTTTTCCTGGTTTCTCCGCCCCCCCAATGTCCCATATGTCTTTTTCCCTCCCCCTGTTCCCCTATTCACCCCTTCCCACTTCCCTGTTTTGGTATTCCCCTACACTGCTGCATTGGGCCTTTCCAGAACCTGGGTCCACTCTTTCATTCTTGTCAGACAGCATTTGGTAG
>BDUI01053903.1:3957-14351 GCA_002335545.1 Apodemus speciosus | reverse complement strand
ACTTTGTTCAAGTTATGACCATCCAAGTAGGGTTGAGCATAACTCCATCTTGTGGAGTAGGAATCAAGTTAAATCAGCCATTGATTGTTCATTTCAACAAGGTATGTGCTTCCATTGTCCCAGCATATCTTGCAACCTGGACATATTATAGGAGAAGGGTTCAGCAAGTGTTATAATGTGTGTGTTTATCTTTGCATAGAATAAGGCTTCTAGCCCATACCAACTACACCTTTCCATTTTCAATATTCAGAATCAAAGTTGTCATCATCAATGGTGCTATGCTATTCAGTTTCAAATAGTTCCCATCTGAGGAAGCATCAACATAGTTTGTTAACAGATTTTCTTTTCATCTGTAAATCAAAAACTCAACCAACAATAGCTCAGTGCACCACTTTCCTGGTTGCCAAAGAGAAGAATTTAGCCTCTGTAATATATATTAGAAGTACTGGTCACTAGGGCCATCATCATATAGATCCAAAAATGTTTTTCCTGTACTATTTTTCCACATGGTCAACCAAATACTGTCAAATTCCAGTACTTTACTCTTCTCTCTCCTTCTATAATACACAACAGACCACTCCCTCTCCTGTCTTGTTCTGCCCTCAACAACAAATAGACCTGTTCTGTTTCCTCATCCTATTAAGACTCATGCTCCTCTGCCCATAGACCTCTATATTATCTAGCCCCTTCGGGTCAGTGCATTGTTTGTATTTATCATTTACTTAACAKTTGATATAAACTTTTAAATGAATAATACTACATCTGTTTTCAAGTTTGTTTTATCTGATAAAGGATGAGAATTGTAAGTTCCATCATGTGTCAGGGAATTCTAATGTGTYATTTTGTTTTTAAAAATAAGTAATACTATATTGTGCAAATATATTATATTTTATTTATACAGGCTTCAGTTGAAGTAAATCTACTTCTTTGTAGTTTCTGACTATTTTGACTATATACATGAAAACATAATTGAGCAATTTTCCTTGTGGTATTAGAGAGCACTAGGAAAATATACRAGAGTGGTATTCTTGGATTTGATGTTAGATCTTTTCACTATTTTCTGAGAAACATCAATAAATATTTTATATTTGTTTTATAAGTTTGTATTCCTATAAGAAATGAAGAATTGTCCCCTTTTGTCCACATGCTTTCTTGCATAAGCTATCACCTGTCTTATTGAACCTAGCCATTTTGACATGTGAGGATGGAATCTTAAAATGGATTTGAACTGCATTTCCCTAATGACTAAGGATGAAACTCGATTTAATAGTTTCAAGGCATTTGAAACTTCTCTCTTTAGAATTCTTAATTTAAATATGTACATAAATATTAAATAGGATTTTTTTAGTTATCTAGTTTTTTGAAGTBATTGTATATTTAAAATATTGGCCTCATTTGTGTATAAAGGGGGTTAAACAGCTTGCCAATRTTTTGGAATCCTTTGCTTTAAAGACGATATTGATGATCAGTTCTATAATGACTCACTATGAATTGCTGGTGTTAGTGCTTGACCTATTGGTCTTATGTTCARAAAGTCCTGTCTTGTGTCAATATAGTCTTGTAACAATTCCCTTATACATGGGTACTATGTACCTGGTTGTATGATAAGGTCTTTGATCCAATTAGACAGGAGAATTGAGTATGAATAAATTTGGAGATATAAATATGTTCTACATTCAACCATCCTGTTTAACCCACACCATTTTTAAAAGAAGGCTTTTTTTCTACCAGTGTGTACTTCTGTTCATAGGTATGTGAATTTACTTCTCATCCTAAATTCAATTTCTGATCAATGAGCGTAGTTTTATGCCAATATCTTGCAATATTTAGCACTATAATTCCATAGTACAAACCAAAATGTTCATTCACCCAGAAGTTCTGTTATTGTTCAGGAAATTTTGGGTATAACATGATGTTAGAAAGTGTTTCTTCAAAGTCTATAGAATTTAGGATCACATTTTGATTGGATTGTTTGAATCTATATGTTGAAGTTGGAAAGATGGTTATATTCATGCGATATAAGACAAATGGAGTTCTTTCTACCTTCTGATAGTTCTTAAATTAATTCCTTCATAGTTTTGAGGTTTATGGTTTTCTTTCAAGACTTTCATGACTTTAGTCATAGTTTCAGTAAGATATTTTATATTATTTTAATATATTATAAAGTATTTTTCTGTAATTTCTTCTTCAGTCAATTTGTTTTGTATATAAGGAAACTACTGATTTGTGAGTGTGTGTGTGTGTGTATGTGTATGTGTGTGTGTGTTATTCTTTATCCAACCATTTCGTTGAAATTTATATCATCTGCAGGAGTTCTCTACTGGAATATTTAGAGTTACATGTATTTAAAATCATATCGTCTGTAAATGATGCTTTGACTTTATTTTCTATATGTTGCATTGTCCTATTTCTCTAGCTAAACCACCAAGTACTGTAATGAATAGATGGGAAAATAATGGATGTGACTTGGTCCTGCTTTTATTTAATCAATTAATTTATTAATTTGTATATTTATTTGATCCTGATGCAGCACCCTTCCTGGTCCTCATGTCAATGAATCCCTAAGCCTACTCCCACACCCTTCRTCTTTGAGAGGTAGGGGCCTTTCACCCTGGCACAAAACATTTCTGCAGGGCTAGGCTCATCCTCACCCACTGAGACCAGACAAGGCATTCATGGAGTTTGCGCTGCATGTCTGCTATGTATTTGAAGTGGGTCTTGGCCCACCTCATGGATGCTCTTTAGCAGATGTGATGGCTCAGTTTCTAAATTCCTGCAGGGGGAGCAATGGAGGTGTGTTCYCCTTTGACAACATCCTTACTAAAATGTGGTATAACATGAATTATATATAAGATGCAATCTCTTGGTCATTTTCATTTGCATTTCCCTGCTAACTAAGTATGTTGATTTTTTTTTTTTTTATGCTTCTCCACTCTTCAGGATTTCCTCGGTTTAGAATTATCTGTTTAGTTCTATAACCCATATGCTAATTGGGTTATTTGGTTTGCTGATGCCTAACTTCCTGAGTTCTTTGTATATTGTTGATAATAACTCTATGTCATATGTAGGTCTGGGGAAGACAGTTTTACAATCTATAGCCTGTCCTATTGACTTGTTCCTCTGCCTTACAGAAGCCTTTAATCTTTTAACCTGGGTCATTGATGTTTTGTTTGGGAAAAAAATGTTTCCTGGTTCAACAAGATTAAGGCTATTTCCCACCTTCTCTTCCATTAGATTTAGTATATACAGTTTTATGCTGAGGTCCTTGATCCATCTGCACTTGAATTTTGTTCTGGGTGACAAATAAAGATCCAGGTSGAGCAATGCCATTTGTTAAAGATGTTTTCATGTCTGCATTGTAAAGTTTTATATTCTTTGTCAAAAATCAAATGTCCATAGGGCTTTYGTTTTCTATTTTGGTCATCATTTCAAMCCTATGATTAATCTGTCTTTTTCTATACTAATATCATGCATTTTTAAATTACTATTACCATGTAAATAGCTTGAGGGATGYTCATTCTTGCAGTTCTTTCTTGTTTAGGATTTTTTGAAACTATCATCTTTTGTTATTTTTTTCTTTATCTGCTCCCTTTTTCTTTTCAGTGTGAAGTTAATAATTGGTTTTCAAGATCTCAATAAAGTATTTTGTTAGTATTTTGATGAGAATTGCATAATTTCATTGTATTTATATATTGCTATTGTCAATATTGCCTATTTTACTATTAATCCTACTAACCCATGAGTATGGGAGATGTTCCCATCTTCTGATATTTTCCTTAATGTTTTTCTTCAGAGAATTTATGTTCTTGTTAGGTAAGTCTTTCTCTTGCTTGGTTAGTGTTTTATTTTATATTTTGTGTGTGTATCATAAAAATATTGTTGCCATAATTTCAATCTCAGCACATTTATGTTTTTTCTTTAACTTGATGACTATTTTTTGAGATAATTTTCTATCAATCCATTTTGCTGAATATTTTTTTTGTACTTCTCTGGTGGAATTTTTTGAGTCACTTATGTATACTATCATATCATTAGTGAATAGCTATACTTTGACTTATTCCCTTCTAATTTGTATCATGTCCATCTCCTCTCGTCAYATTGTTCTATCTAGAAATTCAAATACTCTGTTGAAGAGATACAGAAAGATTCAGAACCCTTGTTCCATCACAGATTTTAGTGAAATTGCTTTATTTGGATTTTCAAAATCCAAAACTCACAATAATTTGTGATTTTTGAGAGTTTTCGCATCAGTGATCTTAAAGAAAATTGGCCTTAAATTCTCTGTTTATTCAGTTTTTATGTAGTTTATTTATCCAGGTTACTATGACCTCATAAAAGTAATTTGGCAGTTTCAATTTTATGGAATACACTGAGGAGTATTGTTTTTTACTTGAGTATTGTTATTTAAATGAATGTCTTCTATAATTCTGTGRTAAAACCATTGGCACACAGGCTTTACTTTGTTGAGAAGCATTAAGTGATCCCTTATAATTCTTTAGGGGTTATAAGTCTATTTAAATAGTCTCCTGATTTCATTTAACTTTAGAATGTGACATCTATATAGAAAATCATCTATTTCATATAGATTTTCCAATTTTCTGTAGTACAGGCTTATGGAGTACGACTTAATGATTTTTTTGAAATCCCTCAATTTCTATTGAGCAGCCCAGATGAAACATATTTAGTGGTAGGTAATAATTTATGGTTTTAGACAGGAAATTAGATAGTAATACCACAGGGTGTGTTACTATCTAGTTTCCTATCTAGTGGGTGGGCCCAGGCCTTGTGCTGATTAAGGCACTTAAAATTATAAAGGCTGTGTGTGTATTTTTTTCCTGGAAGTCAATATTAAAAGTTGGAGTAGAAATATCTGGCTGGGATTTAAATATGTTTTACAATAGAAGCAGCCCTTGAAATTCTGTGGCAAGACTGGGGGAGACCTTGAGATTTGTGATGGAGGTAACAGAAAGAGTAGGAACAGTCTACAGAGTCTCCCTGTTCTTCTGGAAGGTGTGGCCTATGGAAGAGCAGGGTTTGTCACTCTTGAAGATTGAAAATACAGTGTCCTTTGCCTTACAGAAGCTTTGTGATTTTGAGAGATTTTTTATGAGGTCCCATTTGTCTATTTTTAATCTTAGAGCATAAGCTATTGGTGTTCTGTTTAGGAAATTTTCCCCTGTGCCCATGTGCTCGAGGCTCTTCCCCAATTTCTTTTCTGTTAATTTCAAWGTATCTGGTTTATGTTGAGGCCCTGGATCTACYTGGACTTGAAATTTGTAGAAGGGGATAACAATGCATCAAACCAAAGAGTACACATGGAGGGACCCATGGCTCCAGCCACATGGGTAGCAGAGGATGGCTTGGTCAGACATCAATGAGAGGAGAGGGYCCTTGTGCCCATGAAGACTTTCTGCCTGAGTGTAAGGGAATGCCAGGTCAGGGAATCTGGAGTAGGTGAATTAGTGAACAGGGAGGAGGGATGACTTTCAGGGGTTTACATTTGGAATGTAAATAAGAAAATATCTAATTTAAAAAAATCAATAAGAAATACTTTTAAAAAACTGTAAATTCTTGCCATTGTTAAAAAAAAAAAGAAGGTTGAACATGCAACAATTTTATAATACTTGAATATATTGCTATTACCCCTGCTACAAATCCTCCTCCCATTCCTCTTTGCCCTTGTTCATTTTATAATGGTCTACCACCAACCAGGGCCTCAGAACATCCACTGTATGCTGGTGTTTGGTGGCTCAAACTCTAGCAGCTCCCTAGAATCTGGATTAGCTTAGCCTGCTGGTCTTCCTACAGGATCAATCTCTGATTCAACTTCTTCTATCTTTCTTCGAATTCAAACATAGGAGTCYCCAAATTCAGTCCAATATGTGGGTGTACRTGTCTTCCTTACTCAGTCGTTTGCTGATAGATTCCTCAGAAGACATCCATGATAGGCTCCAGTCTATATACACATCATAAAGAACTCAAGAAGTTAACCTACAAAGGACTAAATAACCCAATTAGAAAATGGGGTAATAGTGTCACKCTATGGTGCCCCATAACCTGTCACTATCTAGCATTCAGGTAGAATTATTTCCAAATTTATGAGCAACCAACAGATTGATTGTAGGGTTCTACCAGTTTACAATCCCACCAGCAATGGAAGAATGTTCCGTTTTCTCCACAATCTTGARAGCATGTGCTGTCATTTGGGTTTTTGATCGTAGACATTCTGATTGGTGTGAGGTATAATCTCAGGGTCATTTTGGTTTCCATTTCCCTGATGACTAAGTATTTTGAACTTTTCTTTAATTGCTTCTAGGACAATAAAGATTTTTCTTTTGTGAAATCTTTGTTCAACTCTGTACCTCATTTTCTAATTGGGTTATTTAGTTCTTTGTAGGTTAACTTCTTGAGTTCTTTATACATGTTGGATATTAGCTCTATGTAAGAAATAGGATTAGCTATTTTTCTTCCAGTCAGTATGTTGTCAATTTTTTATATTGATGGTGTCTTTTGGCTTACACAAGCTCTTCAGTTTCATGATGTCCCATTTATCAACTCTTGCTCTTAGAGCCTGAGCCACTGGTATTCTGTTCAGGAAACTTTCCCCTGTGCAAATGAGTTCAAGACTCTTTCCAACTTTCTCTTCTATTAGATTCAATGTATCTGCTATTACTTGAGGTATTTGACTCACTTGGACTTGAGCTTTGTGTAAGGTGATAAATATGGATCTATTTCCATTTTCCTATATAGAGAAAAACAATTATATCAGCACCATTTATTGAAGATACTTCCTTTTTTGTATTTTCCACTGTATTTTTTGTTGTTGTTGTTTCTTTGTCAAAGATCAAGAATCTATAGGTTTTGTGGTTTACTTCTGGCCTTTGATTTTATTCCATTGATTATCCTGCCTCTTTCTGTACCAATTCCATCCAGTTTTTATCACTACTGCTCAGTAGTGCAGCCTGAGTTAAAGAAAGGTGATTTCCACTGTATGTTCCTTTATTAAGAATTATTTTAGCTGTCCTGTTTTCTTTTATTTTCAATATGAAGTTGAAAATTTCTCTTTTCATATCTATGAAGAATTGTGTTGGAATTTTCRTGGTGATTGCTTTAAATCCATAGATAGCTTTTGGTAAGGTAGCCATTTTACAATGTTAATACTACTATAGGCAATATTTCCATCTTCAGAGTTCAATTTTTTTCAGAGATCTGAATTTCTGGTTGTAGAGATAGTTCACTTATTGCAAAGAGTTATACCAAGATGTTTTAGACTATTTTTGGCCATTGAGAAGGGTGCTGTTTCATTAATTTTATTCTCAGACTGTTTCTCTTTTATATAAAGAAGACTATTGATTTATTTGAGTTTTTTTTTTATTCTGCCACTTTGTAGAGTACAATCTACTTGATTATTTTTAAGTGGGTAAAAAAATTGGAGTACTTGAGTATGTCTACTCACCAATTTACATAACACTGTCTGGCAAATTCCAGAAGGAAATACACACTGAAACCAAATGTGCATCTTTCAATGCAGGGACTCTGTACTTGCAAAAGAACATCATTTTTCACATTGATCTATTAGCTTAATTTGATTGAAAAGTCTAAATACATTATTGTGGTATCCACAAGTATAAGTGTGAAAGGAATCTCAAAAACGTCCATCTCTGCATTCTGTGAAGATTATTTTTGAGACATTTATCATCATTCAGGTTGAAGGTGTTCAGCTGTAAGGGTTTTTCTGGTTGAATTTTGGCAGTTAATTAAATATACTAGCATATCTTCCAAAAATAGTGATATTTTATGTACTTCCTTTCCAATTGATATCACTTAATCTCCTTTAGTGGGCTCATTGCCATAGCCAGAACTTTAAATACTATATTTAAGAGGTATGAGAATAATATACAAATTATTTGATTATTTTTAAGTGGGTAAAAAAATGGAGTATTTGAATATGTCTACTCACCAATTTAGATAACACTGTCTGGCAAACTCAAGAAGGAAATACAAACTGAAACCAAGTGAACATCTTTCAATGCAGAGACTCTGAACATGGAAAAGCACATCACTTTTCACTTTGATCTATTAGCTTAATTTGGTGTAAAAAACTGAATGTACTATTGTGTAATCCACAAGTGTGTGACAGGACTCCCAAAAACCTCCATCTCTACATTATGTCAAGATTATTTTTGAGGCATTTACCATTATTTACACTATAGTGTTTCCTTCCTTTCTTCTTTTTTTTTTCTATAACAAATCCCTTATTGCTAAAGAAAACTACTTCAATCATATGTGGCCATTTTAACTGCAGATTAATCACTAAGAATACCCACAAAATATGCTCTTTCTCATAAACCTCTTATAGCTTGTACAATTCAATGCATCCATTACAAGTTCTTGACATCACATTTCATTATGAAAATAAAACACAATAAAAATATGGCAATTTCTAAATATCACAGTTGCTATAAAGCACAAAGGTCATGAAGACAATGGCACAGAGTCTCAATGATGAAGTGGGCCTAGAGTATTTATATGCCACTGGTGATTTAAAATATACAGTCTCCTACACTATGGCAGCTTTATTTATTTATTTATTTATTTATTTATTTATTTATTTATTACTTTTCCATTTCATATTGGATATATTCTTTTATCATATTTTCCTTTTTATTAGTAATTTTCTTTATTTACATTTAAATGTTATCCCCTTTCCTGGGTTCACCCTATCCTATACCCCTCCCCCTGCTCACCAACCCACCTACTTCCACTTAGCTATCCTGGTATTCCCCTATCCTCGTGCATAGATCCTTCTCAAGGCCAAGGACTTCTCCTCCCTTTGATGTCCAACAAGGCCATCCTCTGCTAGATATAAAGCTGGGGCCATGGGTCCCTTCATGTGTATTCTTTGGTTGGCAGTTTATACACTGGGAGTGTGGGGGTACTGGTTGCTTCATAATGTTTTTCCACCTATGAAACTGCAAGATCCTTCAGCAACTTTGGTCCTTTCTCTAGTTCCTCCATTGGGGACCTTGTGCTCAGTCCAATGGTTGGCTGAGAGCACCCAACTCTGTATTTGGCAGAGCCTCTCAGGAGACAGCTATATCAGGCTCCTGTCAGCAAGTTCTTGTTGGCATTGATGCTAGTTTCAGGGTTTGGTGACAATATATGAGGTAGATCAGTAGGTGTGACAGTCTCTAGATGGCCTTTCCTTCACTTTCTRCTCCAAACTTTGTCTCTGTATCTCCTCCCATGAGTATTTTGTTACCCCTTCTAAGAAGGACCAAAGTATCCATTTTGGTCTTCATTTTTCTTGAGCTTCCTTTGTTCTGTGAATTGGATCTTGCATATTCCAAGCTTCAAGGCTAATATCTAATAAAAACTAGAGCAATGAGACTACAGCATAGGAACTCTTACATAAATAAGTGAAACTAGCAGATACTTTGTCATACAATAATTCCACATTGAATAATACACTGAATATAATATTTTATAATGTAGAGAAATTAGGTGATGACTTTTCATGTTATCTCTTCCTTTGTTGACATTATCAGTGCTATTTATAATACTTTTATTTTGGATATTATAATTACATTTTTTCTTTCCCTATCTTTTCTACAAAAATGTCCACACAACCTGACTTATACTTTTTCATACTTATGGCACTTTTTTGTTAAATGCTCTCTCTCTCTCTCTCTCTCTCTCTCTCTCTCTCTCTCTCTCTCTCTCACACACACACACACACACACACACACACACACATTGGTATATGCTTCACATGGGAAAACAATTTTACTCACTCCATGAATTCCTTCCTTATCTGTTATTCTCTATGCTAGAATTTTGCGTGATGTTCCTTCCTTTCCTCAATGTGTCATGTGTTTGTTTTTGTTTTCAGTCAGCTCGGATTTAAGAAGGCCTTGATTGTGAGATGTTAATTGTGTTTCTTGCAACATTCGTAGAAAATACACACTCATATACAATTCTCTGGTCATCTAGCTCTTAAACTCTTCAATCTGTTTCTTTCACAAATTTCTAGCCTTAACTGAGAAATTAATTTTTTAGATGTTTCCATTGTACAGAAATACAAAACTCTAAATTTTTATTAACTATGATATTCTTTAACTGTCTCCTTCAAAGGCAAGTTTACATAATGAATGGGAAAGATTATAAATATTTTTGTGAGTAAGAACAAGTGTGTAGAACAGAGCCAGTCATTATAACGGTTTAGTAAAATGTTGGTTCTAAGTTCTTCAATGAGACAGGAAGGAGAGTTTATATGTTGAAATATCTGCTTGATACCACGTGGAGGTCCACACTTTTCACTGACCCATCTATTTCTAAGTGCTTCTTTTATATAATATACAGAATTATCATTATATTATATTGCATAATATAAT
>BDUI01053867.1:0-15288 GCA_002335545.1 Apodemus speciosus | reverse complement strand
ATACCCCTCAAAATTTGGCAAATCTCTGTCAACAGCTAAACCCTTCTTCTAGCTTCTATCCTAAAATTGCTTTTCCTTTTTGAAATTCAGGTTGTGGCTAAACAGCTGAAGGCTATGAATGGGTGGGGCTGCCAGGAGGCAGAGGGCCTATGACATTTACAGTTCTGTTTGGGATGCTAAGAATCTAGGCAGTGGCCACACCTTAATCCATACTGCCACCCACCCATTCCCTTACTCATCCTGGAGCCACGCCCTTCCCCCTACCACTCATTTCTCAGCCATTCACTGTGACTTGCCAAGTTAGTTGTTGCTTGGTTGTACGAGGCTAAGGCTCAGCAGAACAAAATTCACTGGATCATGGTGCAACCAACTCATGCACTATAAGTCAATTGTTAGTTCTCAGAAATTTTGTAAATTACTTGCTAAACCATCACTAAAAATTAAATTAAACCCTAGCCCAATGTCATGGGCCTATAATCCCATCTTTTAAAGGGGATGGGATAGGAGGATTGCAAATGCCTGCGTGGGCAACTGAGCAAGAGCCTGTTTCATAAAGTTCAAAAAGGGCCAAGGGTGTAAGTTGGTAGCAGAGCATTTGCCTGACTTGCACCAGACCACTCATTCAATCCACTATACCACACAAAATAACAATAAACTTGGCCTGGGGGTTTAATCCCAGCAAGCAGGAGACCGCAGCAGGCAGATCTCTGCAATTTTTTTTAAGGCCAGTCTGGTCTCCATAGCAAGTTCTAGGCCAGCAAGAGCTACATAGTGAGAACTTGTCTCAAAAAAAAATATTAAAATCAAAATAAATTAATTAATGTATTATGAGCTAATTTATTTTAAACAGAGATGATGACTATTCAAAATCTATCCTCCTTAGTTCATACTCTATTGTGTACTACTGTTGGATTATTTTCACTTATTTTAGCAGTATAAAACTTTTCATACTTTTGTTCTGACTTGTTTTGTAAGACAGAGCCTCACAGAGCCGACTCTGCTTTGAATTCTTTTCCTTCTCCCCTCTGCCTGCTGACCATAGCAGGCCTGTAGAGGTTTGGTTTTTCAACATCTTTTTGTAAGTCTGTATCCAATGGCAAGACATCAGGCCCTAGAGAGAATGTTTAGTTTCAGAAATTGGAAAATGCTATAAATTGGAGGGTTTTTTTTTCTTTATTCTTTTTTTTCTTTAATAATTTTTATTTGTTTCTTTCCAGAAACCAGTTGTTAAACATTTTCAGCATACTGGTAGTTCCATTGAAGTCTGAACTAAATAATCTATGTAAATTATGGAAGTAAGGTTAAATTCTGGAAACAATGAAAGATGTTGAGCCCAGTAGCCTAGCAACAGAGGGAAATGGTTTTATTCTCTGGCCTGAAGAGTGAGTGCTGGCCTGAGACAATGATCTGATTGACAAGAGCCACAGCCTCTGAGAGATGGCTTCTGTGTAGAGAGAGCAGGATAGCAATAGGGAAAGTGTGTAGAATAAACTCTCTCTTCCCTCTCAACCTCTAACCCCATGCATTTGGCTGAAACTGTACCCAGTCAGTCAAGAAGCCCAGGCCCTACAGCCCAGATAGTCCAGGTTGGGTCCACGGGAAATAGAGTCTAGCAGTATAAGTCAATTGTTAGTTCTCAGAAATTTTGTAAATTACTTGCTAAACCATCACTAAAAATTAAATTAAACCRTAGCCCAATGTCCATTTACTACAGAATCCTCTGGCATAGTCCTCTATGGAAGGCTGGATAAAAAGGGTAAGACCAGATGAATGTTCAAGGTCTTTGATGAGTTTCAATCAAGGGCTTGAATGGGTTTGGGCAGGGTTTAGAGTAATCTTTCAAATATCTCYCCAATTTTTCTCATGAAAAAACTGGAGYTGGCCTTTATCACACACAAAYATCAGTTAAGGAACASTGGCTGCTGCTCCAAGGAGATATGACTCTAGGTGAGGAGATGTTCCCCGAAGAGGACAATCACCAACTGACTTCTAGAAATATGTGACAGGAGATAGGAAGTAACTCAGTGGAAGGAATGGGTATTTATTARTGGTTTATTTATTATGTTTGTTACAAAGATTCCATTTTTCATTTTTATATTAATTTGTTCATAGTAGTAGTCTTTGTTGAAGTATTTTCATACTTTCTTGTAACATACTTCAATCATATTCAGCAATCATTACCTTCTGCTTACCCCCTGGCCGTACTCCCCCAGCCCATTTCCTTTTGTATTTCAGTTGCCCTAAAAGTGATTTCAGGACAAATATGAGTGTATCAATGATATGAGTGTATCACTGATACCAAGGGTATCGATGGTATAGCATGACAGTCGTATGACCTTCAAAGCCTAGGCAACTGGTGGCCGTAGGCTTCCTGGGAGTCTCCTTCCAAGGACTGAGGCACCAGTGCCTGACAGAATAGCTCCAGAGGGCTCCCTTATCCAGTAAGTTTGCTGACCCATCAGACATGGGCACTCAGCTCTGTGTGAAGGCATTTTCTTAATTGACAGTCCCTCTTCCCAAAGGACTCTAGCTTGTGTCAAGTTAACGTAACGCTATCCGGGACACTGCCCAAGCCTTTCATCCTGCCTCCTGCTCTAAAAATTTAACCTGAACATTCTTAGAAAGAGCAGGGCTAGTAGGTGACTTGCTACATCTGGAAGGAAAGAAGAGAGCCGCATACAGGAAGAAGCTTAAAAATATCAGTTAGTTGGCAAGACAAAGAGAATACTTGAAATAGCAAATTCCACTGTGGGTGTTCTCTGCACAGGGTGATTCACCTGGGAAACTGCTGGGTTTTCTTATGTTGTTAAAGACTTAAGAGGCAGTATCTTCATTTGTCATTTCATCTTCATGGCTGTCCTAGGAAGCAAAGAAATTCTTGTCATTATTGTATAGGTTAAACTCTAGAATTTGACGAGCTAAATGATTTGTCCAGCCTAAGAACTAGGGCTGAAGTCCTGTACCAAGTCTCTGCAGACTCATTCTACTATTATCTGTGTTGTTGATGTCATTTCCAGCTATTTTATATAATTGTATCTCTCCCCAATTCTGTGTTCACTGATGTCACATAGGTAACTTGAATTTGGCCCTAGTGGGAATAATTACATCATAGGAATTGTCAAGGGCTAAAGGGGTGTGTGTGTGTGTGTGTGTGTGTGTGTGTGTGTGTGTGTGTGTGTTACATTTGTTAAACAGCTGCTTGATACAGTTACCTGCTCACATGAGGAAAACTACCAAATTAAAGAAACCATGTCACCCTGCTCTGGATCGCCAAAAGGGAATGGGTACCTGATAAGAATCCCCTCTCTACTGCTGTGTAACAAATTATCCCCATAGTGACTCCAATAATTATTATCTATCATGCTTATTTACAGGGCGAGAATTTAGAGGTAGTATAGCTGGGTGACTTTTGCCTGGAGTCCAATGAGTTGAGAGTTAAAGTCCTGCTAGTGCTGCAATCACATCAAGCTTGCCTGGGCTTCCGGATCGGCCGTCACCATGGCTCACCCTGGCTAGCAAGTCAGGGCTGGTGTGAGTGGGAGGCCTCAGTCCTTCCCACACGAGCCTTTTCTCAAGCTGGTGGAGTTTCCTGCCAACTTGGTGACTCTTTTTCCCCAGAGCACAAGCAACCTAAGAACCTTTAGTGTTCCACATGGCCTAGTGTTGTGGAAATTCCTTCCCCGGAGAGATAAACAATGTCTAGCCCTTCTTATAAAGCCTCCAAAACAATCAAAGCACAATTCCATCAAAGTTCTCCCTGAAGAACCAATGAGTTTATTGAACATACTTACAGGTCGAAGATAAGGGGTTGTTTACAGGAGTATGGGTGATCCTAAAAGAGCCACACTATAAGGTATGCACCCAACATTGACTGACTGATTGATTGATTGATTGATTGATTGATTGATTGATTGATTATGGCTTCCCCAGAGCTACACAGGTGGAGTCATCCATCTTAGGTGAACCTTAAGCTGTCCACATACTCTAGCACCCACTAAAACCACAAATCTACATACATTCAGGACAAAACTATATGCCAATGGCCACAAGTCTCAAGTAAGAATCCCATATCCTTCTCACTCCTCCATTCTCTGAGGGAATGTCAACCATCAATAGGCCCCTCCTCATGTTTCTTTGCAGGAAGACAGCTAACTTGTTGAAACACCGCCTGATCTGCTCAGAGGAATGCTTTCCAAACTCTCCACTCATTTCTCTGGCTTTTGCATTCTTTACATCCCCTACTTTTGTAATGTTCCCTGAGCATTGGAGGAGGTGGCTTGGACTCTGATGGATCCCGTCATCTCCAGCAGGATAGATCCCGTCATCTCCAGCAGGCTACTGAAGCCTCCTGCCCCTCTCAAATGTCCCTCTCTCCCCTCATTATGGCTGGGGGTATGTATCAGAGGTAATCCAAATACAAGACAAGGAAAGAACACACCAGCGGGAGTATTTTGCCTGCCATTTCCATAGTATAACATACAGGGTAGCAGAATAGGACTTCGGAGCATAAGTCTCCCTGTCAGCCTTAACAGCACCTTCCTACACAATGAAGCTGGCTATCAGAGAGTGAACACTTCCAGCTCTGTCCCAGCTCCAATGTCCCTGCCACATTGCTAGTGACCAGGGCATCATCTGTCACCTCCCTCCTCCTCCCTTCTTTCACAGACCTTTACCTCAGGTCTTTCCACATTGCTACCTGACCCTTCCCTTGGGTTCCATATTTGTATATCCAAGGAAGCAATCTTTTGTGTTCTCTTCATCCTTCAGCTTCCCTGCTACTATAGATGGCGAGCCAATGCCTCTCTCTCATCTTCCATTCTTTATACATGCCCTTCCAACCCCAGGGCTAAGACAGAGGACAGTGGCTAAAAGGCCCTTTCCTAGAACAAGCTAATTCCCTCTGTGAGCCATCTCATCCTCACCTGCACATCTCCTTACCCAGACCAGAGACATTACAGTTGTTTCTACAGCAAGAAGGCACACCCTGTACACCACACAGGGAAAGACAGCCAGATCAGGATTCCCCATGCAGAGGCTCCACTCCCAGACCACTCAGCTTAAGCTGCTAGTCTCATCACCCAGAGAAGAAACAATGCCATTATTCTTTCCTTGGGGAGAGGTAAGCAACATCTACTCACTATAAGGTCCCAGTGACAAACCAAAGCATGATTCYACCCATGTTCATCCTGGAGAGGCAATGAGTATATTCAGTATGTTTTTAGAGCAGGGATGTAGAGTTATTTGCAGGAGTCTAGAGTATAATCCTAGCTCTATGCAGGCTGAGGCAGGAGGATTGCAAATTTAAGCCATAGCTACAAAATAAAAATCCTGTTTCAAAAAAGAAAAAATAAATAAAAAGAATAAAGAGCATAGAAGTAATAGACTAAACAAAGGGTGTGGTTTGAGGATGAAACATATATTCCCATCATTCTCTGACTTCATGATTTGGGACAAATTAATTCACCTTGCTAGACTACTGTTTCCATATTAAAGAAGTAAAAATAATAATGCCTACCTCACTGGAAGCTTGTGACATCTGTGAAGGATAAAGCTCTGTAGGTCACTAGGAACAGTGAATTGAGCCCTCAACACTTCATAGCTATTGCTGTTTATTTGATAATTGTACAGCAAGTGGACCCTGTGTCAGTGAGTGGGGGTTACAAAATAAGTTAGTACCTACAAGATGAAAAATGTAATGATACTTAATGCATTGTGATTGGCTCCCATTTGCCCTGTGCTTTGGGTACTGCTCAGCTCCTGGAGGCACTTTCATACACCCAGCTGGTGATAGACAGAGTATGTGATAAACAAGATAAACCATGTGCAAATAGCTAATTATTAACAGTTACATGTACAAGATCAATGTGCTAAACATCAGGAGATTGTCACAGCTGTCTAGAAGATAAATACCGACTAAGGAATACAGGTATAAAAATAGCATGTCCCCCTTTAAAACCAGAGAGATGATATTTAATAATGAGAAAGGCTGGTAAGAATCTAATGAAATATTTGTGCTACTTAAAAACATGTAGGGGTCAGCTGGATATTTCCTTATTCTTACAAATTCTATCCATTCACTCAACCATTGCTAGGTGGAAGTTTTAATCAGTAGGCCCTCACCCAGAGTTACAGAGTCATTTTTAGTTTGGCTAATTCCAAATGTGCTATTCATAACTCCTACAAAACCTTCCCAAGAATGTTAAGCTATATGAATTGCAAGGTTTCCCTAGCATAGGACCTATGGGTTTGGGCATCAGAAAAGGCTTGGCGATGTGAGATTTTAAGTAGGTCAGAGAGTAGAACAACTAAATAAATCTAATGAGGGAGAAATGAAATGAACGCAATCCGTGGTAGGCCAAGAAGCAGCAGTCATTTGCATTAGCCAGAATCTGGTCCCTTTTTTGCAGCAAAAACAATGTTTGTGTCTGTCCTCCACCATTACAATGGAGGGGTCATGATGCAGTTGCTCTATCAGGTCACAGACGGCCTTGTCTGATGTCAATGTAGAAAATTGTTTATGGTCAAAGGTGAATAGTGGGAGAAGGTAGTCATGGCTACAAAACCAACTCCTGATAGTCCAGGCCTGGGTTTGTCATCCCAAAAGCACACAGAAAGAAGGAATGAAGAAAGGATGGGAAGGAGGGAGGTAGATTAAAGACTACTGATTCCCAGGTGCTTCATCTTACTTCATTTTTGTTGTGTAACTGAGGAAGTATGAGTTGCAAAGGATTAACAGATTTTATGAGGGTCACATGGAAGCTAGTAACAGAGTGGAACCCCTCTGGTATTTCTCATTTCTCTAAAAACCAAAGAAATGAGTTTGGGAAACAGGCCACAGAAACTTTGGAATCTGTGGTTCCTCTCACATTGCAGGTGAGTTTCACACAGGCCCCACACTGCTCTGCTGTAAAGGCAGTCTCAACCTCTGCACGAAACTGAGATTTGTTGATGTAAAGGTCACACACTGTCACAGGAAGTGCCATCTTCACAAGATCTTCTTCCAAAATTGTCAGTCCTCAGTTGTAAAGAGGAGCAAATATATAAACAAACTAATCACCATCAAATCTTTAGGATGAAAAAAGAACCATTCTAACTTGGGAGCATGAAATGGCAGCTCCAAATGGGTGATTTCTTCAGGGAAAGCTGACACTCATGGGAATTCCCCAAGACACAGTAAAAAGCAGGAGCCTGGGGGCAGTACAACGGGGAGTCACATACAATTAAAAATTTTGTCACATATATTCTGTAAAATGAATGACAACATGTACTTGAAAGTGAAATAAAAATAGAAAAACCTCATCTTCTTAGGTAGATAGCTCCATATTTGGACATGCCCACACTCAAATACTAGAACCCATCTCATCCTTATGATGTCAAAATAGAAACAACACACCTACTTATATCACTCCTTGTCTCACTGTCTCAAGGCTTAGTAATAAATAATGAAAATGCTTCACCATTGTTATAACCTAAGACTGACAAATATATTAGTAAATGCCATATCCTAAAGTAGAGGCTTAGCAAGATTCCCGTTCTAGAACAAATGTGCAGAGCATCTCTAACYGAATGTACTATATGACCATTCACCATAACAAAAGAAAACATATATATCTTTTATTATTATTATTTTATTTCTTAACAATCCAACCATTGCCCCTTCCCAGTTCGCCCTCCCACAGTTCCTCATCCCTTTCCTCCTTCCCCCTCCTGCCCCATCCCTGTCTCTAAGAAGATGCTCCCCTCCACCAACCCCTCCCCCTTCATGGGGCCTGAAGTCTCTCAAGGATTAGGTGCACATTGATGACATTCTTTGTAGTTTAAAAAAAAAGTGTCCTTCAAAACAAAGCTATAAAATACTAGTATCTAATAGCTTTTATTTAAGCATGTAACAAGTATTTTGCATTCAGTAAGCCTAAATCTAGATTTCTCCTCTACCATCAAATAATGTACCTATAAGCCAGGCAAATCTTTACCTAAAAGAATATATCACCTCTTGGGCTTTTGGTTAAGAATCAGTGTGTTTAAAATAATATTATTAGTTAAGTAAGTCTTTCGAGCAGCTGCAATACACCTTCTAAATTTTAGTGAGAATTTCTACCTGTGGACCACAGAATGCTGTCATTTCAAAAGTTACCTCTTTTGTATAGTAGTAATGTCTTCTCAGAGAATCCTACCATGCCCAATTTTAAAGGTGGGAAGAAGTAGAGAACATTCAAAAAGCTAATTACAGAGCATGAGAGACACGTGATAAAGCATTAAAATAAAGGAAATAGAAGAATTATCAGAGGGCGGAGCTGGAGGCTGAACAGCCATATTTAGGTGTACTAATCCCAAGTGTTTATTTTGCATTCTTTGGTCCTTTAAAGATGACAGCCTCTGATCAATTGCTTCCCGTGGAGGCTGGCTGCTTTCCTGCTCTACTGTTTAATTTCTGTTTGATGTTCTTTGCTCTGTGTCAATGTATGAAGTCTGTTGAGATATATAGTAGTGATTAAAATAATTCACCCATCTGCTTATGATTAAAGGCCAAGTTAAATGTAATGACAACTTTATCTGACAAGTTGACTGTCTTCTCTGTTGGAGGCTGGCCCATGATAATTTTGCCCACAGATGGCCTATTCTATTTAGTAGTAATTCAAAATTTCCTCCAAATAATGAGAATTTTTGATTGTGATATTACTGACTAAAACACAAAAGTAACAAAACACAAAATTCAATTAACTGTATTAAGAGCAATAACAACCCCTCCCCCCCCAAAAAAATCATTGGTGGCTAGCTCAAGGACTATGGTTGAAAAGCGTTTTTTGACTCAATGGTGTTAGATTAATCTGTTCTTAAAATGAGAGATTCCTGAAAAATACAGAGTGCTCTAAGTTGCAAAAAAGAAAGATGAATGAAAGGCTAGATGGATGGATGGATGAGACAAGCATTGCAACAATCATCCCTGAGTAGTTGACACTCTCTAATGAAGAGTACACCTAAGTACTCTACTAACTTGCAGACTTCCTAGACCAAACAGGACATGTTAGTTTTATTTTAAAATAAATTTTGGGTGTGAAAATCAGGGGGGAAACTAAAAATCAAAACAAGCAAATAGAATAAAGTTAGATTTAGAAGAAAAAAAAAAGAAACTCTAGAAGGTCCACTCATACCTCCTCCCACACTGAAAAGAATGGAAAGTCCCTTGTTCAAGTCTGTTCAACTCATCTTCCTCCTATTCTCCACATATGTAAAAGCATATACACAAGGATCCACTGCAAAATTGGGCTCATACTACTGCATATTGTTTTTAAGACTATGTTTTACATAATAATACATTAGGAATATTTTCAATATGCTTAAAGGGTTTTATAAAATGAACCAGACTATGTAACAGAATTTGGAAACCAAAATTCTGCTCTCAAATATTTGAACACAATTTGGCTATATGCCAAAAAAACTAGCCATGTATGTGTGTGTATGTGTGTGTGTGTGAGTGAGTGTGTGTGCGCATGAAGAAAGTGCTATAAAAATATATCTAGAAGAGTAATAGACATTTTAGCAATCAAAATTGACCATCATAAATTTAACAAATTTACATGCCAGTAATAGCTCATAAATATTTTTGTTCAAATGTCTTGCCAAGTCCTGTAAGCAAACAGCTTTACAGTTTAAATTTGCCTTCCCTTTTAAGGTGATCTTAAAAATATATGGTCTACTGACAGGAAGCCAAGCTTGCCAAACAATGAAGAAATATTTTAGTTTAACTCATCAAAGCAATTAATGTAAGGGTCTTCCCTTCAGAAAAGTTAGACTTAAAAGTAGTTGGTATAAAATATTCACCCTAAAAGTTCAACCCATGTACCGCAGCAAACAGAATGGATAATTTTCAAACATTTCTTGATGTTTGTAAATCTGATTTGTCTGTATTAGCAACTGCTTTCTGTTAATAATTAAACTAAGTAAGCTGTCCCCTAGAACATAGAAAAAAATGCCTCCTTTCAAGATAAATATAAAAACAACATGATACAGTGTGTTAAGTGGTCAGTCACTCCTGGGATAGAAATGATGGAACATGAAACCAATCTACAGACTGTTCTATTTGTTTGTTCACAAGGCTGCCTGTGCCACACACTGACAGCCTACCTTGGACAGATATTGGTAATGATTTTTTTTTCTTATCTAGTTCCAATTGATCGGATCTCTGTTCCCTGAAGAACCTTCAAATTTGTCACCCAGCCAGTTACAGTAAAGAGGTTTAATACAGTGAACAGAGCTTAATGACAGGTAATCCTAATGAACTCAGTAAGCTATCATCGCATGTGACAGTTGTATTTAGTTTGTTTATTTGTGTGGGGTTTTTTTTTTTTTGCTTGTTTACTCAAGGCAGGGTTTCTCTGGGTAGCTCTGACTGTCTGGGCTGGCCTCAAACTCAGAGATCTGTCTGCTTCTGCCTCCTGAGTGCTGGGATTAAAGGCATGCACCACCACACCCAACTATAGCTATGTTTCTTAGCACAGTAAATTATCATTCATATATTCACAAATTTTCAGTAATGAAAAATCAATGTTTTGAGCCTAATTATCTCTGAACAGACAGGACTTCAAGTCATTTCAGAGCTGGGTATCCAGCTTCTGATCTTCCTTCCGTTTCTCTCACCTACTCTTTACACAAGTGCATAGCCCAGGAATAAGTTTTATATTTTTTGCTGCCAATATGGAGTGGTACTGACAATATCCAAAATTTTCCCATATTCCTGAAGTTAATCCTGCATTCACACAAGGACATTACCCAAGGTTCCATTCAAGAAGCACCTAAGACATTCCCATCAAGAAGATACCTGTTGGTACAAAGCCACCATAATAGTTACAGGATAAAAAGGGGTGGAGCAAACAGGCTCATACTAAGAGTTGAAGCAATGCTAGATCATCAGAAGTAAGATACATAAAGGCAGAAATCATTTTGCAAACCACTAGACATAGAGCAACATCAGTACCCCACAGTAGCCAGGCTGCTCTGTGCCTTTTAAGGAAAACTAACATACATACATACATACATACATACATACATACATACATACATACACACATATATGTATATATACATATATATATTGGCATTGATAAGAGTAGCAATTGGCTGTTCCCAGAAGCTTCTTGAACCACATTATAAAACACTGAATTCCAGTGTGAATCTCCAGTAAGATTTCAAAACCCTTTCCTGAGGRTAAAATAACTCACACCTGTCCATCAAAAGTTTGAATCTAGCATTTCATTCTTCAACTATAGTCTAYGATTCTCGTTGAAATCTAAGTGTTCTGAAACATAAGTTGTTAGCTTCTAATATGGAACTCAAAGGGACGTGGAAGATAGTGAGTTACCAAGCAGGCCGCCGGTAAGCAATAAGATAGATTTCCAGTGAGGGGAGGACCAGAGGGGTAAGGAGTTGCCTTTCCAGGGAACAGAATAACTTCTAACTTCCCTAGATACCCAGGCTGTCCAGCACAATGCTGTGAAAGGCAGCACACTGCACACTCTGCTCCTTTYCCCAAACCYTGTAATAGCCACTGAGGCTGTAATTATTTTTCATCTGATCAAAGCCACAATGTAATGAATTCATATATAAAGATGCAGATATAGATATGTGTATATATGAACATACATGCATACCCCTCATAGTTACAATGAAGTGTTTTGTTTCTGTCCTTACATATTTTGGAGGATTTTGAGCTTGTTGTAATTATTGCTCACCCCAAAAGCTTGGGGGAAGCACAGGTAACAAGATCATACTTGCTTTAGCTCAAAGTGAGCCAGTTTTAAACCAAAGTCCTCAAAGATGAAAGAAAGACTCGTCTTTATTCCCTTAGTTTCAAAGACTAGGGTTTCATCATTTTTAAATGTAAAATGCAAGGTTTAAAGGAAAATAATTTTAAATTATCAGCAGCAACCATGAGTAAACAAAAAGGGAGTTTTNGATTCTCGTTGAAATCTAAGTGTTCTGAAACATAAGTTGTTAGCTTCTAATATGGAACTCAAAGGGACGTGGAAGATAGTGAGTTACCAAGCAGGCCGCCGGTAAGCAATAAGATAGATTTCCAGTGAGGGGAGGACCAGAGGGGTAAGGAGTTGCCTTTCCAGGGAACAGAATAACTTCTAACTTCCCTAGATACCCAGGCTGTCCAGCACAATGCTGTGAAAGGCAGCACACTGCACACTCTGCTCCTTTYCCCAAACCYTGTAATAGCCACTGAGGCTGTAATTATTTTTCATCTGATCAAAGCCACAATGTAATGAATTCATATATAAAGATGCAGATATAGATATGTGTATATATGAACATACATGCATACCCCTCATAGTTACAATGAAGTGTTTTGTTTCTGTCCTTACATATTTTGGAGGATTTTGAGCTTGTTGTAATTATTGCTCACCCCAAAAGCTTGGGGGAAGCACAGGTAACAAGATCATACTTGCTTTAGCTCAAAGTGAGCCAGTTTTAAACCAAAGTCCTCAAAGATGAAAGAAAGACTCGTCTTTATTCCCTTAGTTTCAAAGACTAGKGTTTCATCATTTTTAAATGTAAAATGCAAGGTTTAAAGGAAAATAATTTTAAATTATCAGCAGCAACCATGAGTAAACAAAAAGGGAGTTTTWAAACTGAAACAAGCATTTCAACAAGAAATTCAAAATTGAGTCCAACAGGAAAGCATATCTTCAGACTTTCAGCATGATTTTCTTCCCTTCATGCAGAATAGGTCCTTGTGTCCTCCACCCCTAGTATCAGCTACAAACACGAGGTTTTTCAGACAACAAATCTTAGCCCTCTTTAAGCACTTTTGGAGTTGATTTTTAAAAATGGTGTGCTCTGTATGTGCAATGATGCAAAATTAAAGTTTGGCTAATGTCCAGTGCAGAAAAACAACAGACAGACAGACACATACACACATCACATGTTCTGCATATATTGTTTGGACTCTCTTACAAAAGCCAATATTCTACCTTAATCACAGACACTTAGAAATGAAAGTTGCTTATATGTCTAAGGTAAGTCCTAATCTCTTCAGTCTGGCAAAAAAAAAAAAAAAAACAATCAGGCTTGTCAAATATGTTTAGGTGGAGCATCTTTAATCAAACAAGACATAATTAGATAATCAAATAACATCTGTGCACACAGAAAGAACCTCAGGGTTACTTGGTAACTGGCTGTAATGTTGTCCTCCCATGACAGTTCAAGTTCTCTGTGGTTTCTGTTTTACGGTGGGTGTGTGTGCTTCTGCACTAGAGCACAGCTCCACGAGCGTTTGAAGATGAGCGAGAAGGACTCCACACTTCTTTCATCACTGACAAAAAAAGTCAAGAAAATACTTAAACAAGCTGGACTGATTTTTTTTCTTATCTGGAGAACAAAAGAAAAAAATGGTGAGAGGTTTCTCTTCCAAAATTAGGCCGAACAGGTAGACGTGAATGGATTTTCAGATCAACGTGACACCTGAATCTGAGCTTCGGGATTTCAGCCATTTTCACGAAGTATCTGTCACTGCAGTCAGATTGTGAACCAAGACAGCCTAAGCAGATGATGCACAGAAGCAGAAGATGAACTGAAAAATCATCTTAAGAACTAGGCCCTCCTGAGGACCAACCCATGAATTAGAACTGAGAAGTCGAATAGGGTGCATGTTTCTTAGGCCCTGATGATCAGACATGGAAGACGGCCTGTATTTATACACATTCTTTAAAGGCCTTTTCTGAATGATGTAAACTTTACATTCTAGGTTACAAGGGTGACTTCTACACTTGTAGGAAAGATTTGAGCCAGTCCTGATGGCACAGACCTGTAATCCAAGCACTGCCGACGAAAGCACATGTAAACCTGGATTGCAGTGCTGAGCTCCAAGCCAGTATTAGCTAGAGTAAAACCCTGTTTCAAAATATATGGGTAATGAGAGCAAGCAGGGGGAGGGGAGGGGAGGGAAGTGGAAGGAGAGGGAGGGGGAGGGGAAGGGAGGGGGAATGGCAAGGCCTGGAGTTGAAAATCTGAGCCATAGGACCAAGGTAACCCTGTATTAAGGTTACTCCTTTCTGCAGCTGTCTCAAGCTGTTCTGTGTCCAGCTGGAAAACACAGAATCCAGGAGGTCAATTCATGCGCACGCGCACTGCAGTGTCAATAAGTTGTTGATTCCTAAAGCATCGTTGTCTTTCCTCAAGAGAGCATGGGAGAAAATGGAGTCCCACTGTACGCTTCCTATCAGGGCTAGCTCCGCAGACACATGACCTCTGCAGCTCACACAGGGAAAGACTTAATATTTGACTGTCACAGTTGTGATATTAATAATGGCTCTTGCTTCGAATTTGTGTTTTGTAGATGAAGAGTGATAAGGCAGTGGAGCAAGTGTGAGAGGGAAGGAGGTAGGCAGCTAGCAGCACACACGTGCGAGCAGCACACGCGTGCAGAAAGCAGAGCCTGTAGGCAGAGCAAGCCTGTCTCCTACAAAGGCTGAACAGGCTGCATGWTGTTCACTAGCATCCAAGGAAATCCAGGGTGAGGCACAATTACAGAATGAAGACAGACTGGGACCTGGGCCTGGATTTTTGCTGGCAACATGGCGGCGGCGGYGGCGGTGGCAGCAGCAGTAGGAGTGCTGAGATTGGCCATGGTCCCCAAATGGGAGTCTCYGCCAAGAGTAGCAYTGGAACTCAGAGTGCWTGAAGCCAACTTTCCCCACCATTCTCAAAGCCCAGTCTTAAGTGTCAACAGACATGCATAGCCTCCCTTATCCATAGAGGATCTGCTTCAAGATTCTCAGTGGATTTGAAGCCATAAATAGTACCCTACCTCTCCTCTATGTTTTTCCTATATGTACATACTAAAAGTTTATTCTCCAAATTTGATATAATAAGAGATTAACAACAGTAACTATAATAAAATAGGATCATTTTATCAACATATTATATTGAAGGCTATGTAATTTTAGTCTCCTTTCCCCTTGATTGCCACAGTGTGGACATGCTGGATAAATAGTGATCTGTATCCCACCTGGGATACAATGTGATGACATAAGCTTTCTCTACCCTACTCAAAAATACACTTAAAACATAAGTGCTTTTTCAGTTGAGTTGAGTTGGATTGGGTTAGGGGCAGTTTGAGTTTGGTTRATTGGTTGGCTTTCTGTTTTGCTGTATTGTGTTGTTCTACTCTTCTGTTTTATTTTATTTCAGTTCTGAAATCAAACCCCGGGTCTCACACATACAAGGAAAGTACATGACCACTGTACTTGGCCTACAAGTACATGGCCGACATCCGCAACCCAC
>BDUI01053860.1:3490-14957 GCA_002335545.1 Apodemus speciosus | reverse complement strand
TGTAGACCAGGCTGGCCTCGAACTCAGAAATCCGCCTGCCTCTGCCTCCCAAGTGCTGGGATTACAGGCGTGCGCCACCACGCCCGGCAAGTAAAGTGTTTCTAAGAAAGCACTGTGGAAGTCTTACGGAGCACCACACACTACCTTTCCCCAAAGCTAACTACATTGCTTTGCTTTCATGTATGGTTTAAAGCTAAACATGGCACCACTGACTGCTGGTAGATTGGAGGTCATCCCAGTCTTTCTTGGACTATCACGAGTGGAATGACTGTGTTTCCCTGAATATATCACTACTGCACCTGCATGTCCGAAGAGGCGATGGTCCAGCCCCGCCTCCTGGGGAGATGGGGGATGGGGCATGTGTGCTATTTTCTCATCAACCCCTTTTCGTCTCCTTTCAGCTGTTCCCATCTTGCTAACCTAATGGGCATCCAGAGGAAGAGAAATTCATTCCCAGCACTCCCCTGGAAYGGAAATAGAGGAGAAAATTAATGAAAGGAAAATTACAATAGCAGAAAACATAAAGTGCCCACTTATTTACCCATTATCTGATTTGTTTCCTCCCCCTGGTTTTTTGTGGAAATCGTTGGTCAGTATAAGTTGCTCTTCTCCTYCTCCTCCTTCTTCTCCTGATGTCATACTTTTTGAAAGCTAGTAATTGTTTAAATCTTTTCTGTATATCTCTCTGTCTTCAGTTTTCCCTTTTTTGTAAGAACAGCAGCCACTTCAGACTACATTTCATTTTGATGACCACATCTTAACTCATTTGGCTGCAATAGCCTTACTTACAAATCAGATCATGTCTGGAGGGTCTGGAAATTAGGATTTGAACAGAAGTTTGGAGGAGACAATTCAAACCATCTTAACAGTTGCCGGGTCCATGAGCCCTCTCGTGCGTTGGTGTCCTTCTCACTCTCTTTTTGGTTGTATTTCACTCAGAAGCAGTCCCTGCTCCTCCTGCTCCCAATCCCACCCTTCTGCAGAAGAAGCCCGAGACCTCCCCTTGCTGTAACGCCCACTGCCCCTCCTCTCTCAGATGCTCTTAGTGATTCCTGTCTGACAGGTGTCATTCAAGTAGTGTCACATGGTCCTCTGAAACAAAAAAACAGCTCTACCKTCCTTTTAAAAGTTTTTGTCTGGAGCAGAACAGTAGGCAGAGGATTAGAGTTTGTTCCCAGCTCCCGCAGTGGCTTGTGACTGTACCAGTTCTACCAGATCCAACACACTTCTTTGGTCTCTGAAGGCACCAGGCATGCATCTGGAATATATGCATACATGCAGGCAGACACATAAGGTAAAAACACATAAATCTTTAAAAGTTCACATTTTTTTTCTTTACCTATTCAATTTGTCTCACAGTTTCAAACTTCAAAATTTCTTTCTAAACTCTGCCACTTTTTTTTTCCCCTGGAGGTGGAAATATTAGAAAGACCAGGGTTGGACCACATAGGTCAACTTTGACTTTTAGGATATGACTGAGAAGATGTGTTGAGAATGTGGTGCCTGCATGTAAAAATAATGGCCCATGCAAGGATCTGGACGCACAGATCCTAGGCAATGCAATTAGGGGCCAAGTTGCTAGAGCGAGATCAGCGAGGAAAAGCAGTGGGCTGAAGGGACTGATTGGCAAGAATCTGATTGCTCTGTTGGCCAGACACATTGCTGGGACTTTTCCCTAGAAAATGATTTGCAACCAAGCCCTCCAACAGTATTATAAACAAAGTATTATTCCCAACTGGCTCATCAAGGCCTAGAGGAGTGGGTAGCACAATGTAGTCTCAGTAGGAGCTGAGGCAAAAGGGAAGTTAGGTGCGGTAATTTCTGTGTGAAATAACCCTGGCAATCACAATTTAGGACCGGAAAACTCAGTCATATTAAAGGTGAGCAATGGCGGAGCATGCCGTTAATCCCAGCACTTGGGAGGCAGAGACAAGGCCAGTCTTGTCTACAGATTTGAGTTCCAGGACAACCAAGGCCACATGGGGAAGTCCTGTCTCCAAAAATAAAAGAAAAAAAAAGTCACAGGCATCCTCAAAAATGCTGACCATGCCTAAGAACTGTCCACAAGGATGGAGGACTCGGATACGTCAACACTAAACTAACTAAAGTCCTCCTCTACATGAGAGTTTCCCCAGGGACAATATGAAGAGTATAAAATCCCAGGTCCTTCAGGACAGTGTAAATCACAGAAAGGCACACTCTATGCATTTACAGGCAAGAAGCAGAGAAGTCCACGGCTTGGGATGAAAGGTGTTAGTGGAGACGGGAGCTGTCCACTTTTGCAGTGGTTGGGTGAAGAAGATACGGTCCAGGAGCTAAGGTGTAGGATGCCCACTGTGTTTGCTCTCTTCAGACACCTGAACGAATCTATACTCCCCAGACTTCATTGGGTTTTGAGTTTTTAATTTTTTTAATTTTTTTATATTTTTTATTTTTATTTTTTTATTTTTCGTTTTTTCGAGACAGGGTTTCTCTTGTAGCCCTGGCTGTCCTGGAACTCACTCTGTAGACCAGGCTGGCCTTGAACTCAGAAATCCACCTGGCTCTGCCTCCCAAGTGCTGGGATTAAAGGCGTGTGCCACCACTGCCCAGTGGGTTTTGAGATTTTTAAATATATTCACAGAGGAACCAACTACAGTCACAGGAGCATGGTACAATGGTTCTCAGGGTTAAACAAATGAAGAAGAAAGGTATAGAAGGGGGTTTGGAAAAGTAGCAAGGGTTAATAGATTTGATGGGTGCAAGGAATGGATGAATGGAAAGAACTGACTAGAGGCAAGTATGGATTTTCCTTCCCCAATACGGGAAAGGGTGGGCGGCCAAACCATGCAACGTGAATAGGGTGCCGCTGGAGAAGGCCACCATGACGGCTGTGGTCAACCTTCACACTCTCTATTTCAGAAAAGGGGCGGGGGAGGCAGACACCAGCCCTTGACCAAGCATTCGGAGCCGTGCTTTCTCTGTCCCTTTTCTCCCTTGGGAACGTCTGGTTAATTCACATTCCATGCGCCCTTCCTCGAGACAAGCTCACAGAAAGTGTTTGCAGGAAAGTCAACTTTAATTATTCATGTGTGGGTCATCCAAGAACTGCCCCTTGGAGGGCGATGAGGAGGTTGGGGTGGGGGTGGGGGTGGGGAAATGTCATGCAGTGAGATCTCAGTCAGCAACAAGGTTGAGGCCCACAGTGGGGAATGGCCCGAAGAAACCCTAAAAGAGAAGAGACAAAGGAATTGAAGTCAGGCTGGAGAGACATTGTGCCTCTTTACCTGTTCTCCTCCTTCAAATGCGTAATAATTGCTCGGTCTGAGTAAGCCTTCCCCGTGGTGACTCAGCCCAAGGGTTGTTAGCCTAAGCCCTGGCGTCCACATACAGCTCCACCTCCTCCTGGGATCTTCCATTATACTGGGGGCTGGAGAAGAAGAGCAGGACTTCATTCGTGCCCCTGGAAGCGCTACAACAACCAGTTCCACACAGGTGGGGCTCTGTCGCCCAGCTCATATCACGTTACCCCAGCAACTAATCCAGGTTTAGARACTCTAGCTGCCATCCCGCAGAAATGGGAGCCTGCTTTCTTGGAAAGTATCAGGGGCTGGGACCCACTTCCCCCAGGCCATCTCTAGATGGAGGTGTGTATCCGGAAAGCAGGAAGGGACAATTATCAGCTCCTTCGCTATTGCCCGCATCCAAGCCTTTCCCACCTCCCTGGACCAGAATGGCCCTTCTCTCACATCTCCTTGGCTTTCATTCTTGCTCTTCTTGCTTTCCATTTACCTGACATCATTTTTAAAAGAGGGGCAGGGTTTTKCTCTGTAGCCTTGAACTTACAATTTTGCTATCTCAGCCTCCTGAGTACCCACCATGCCTCACACCTAGGGTAGCCTTTTAAAAACTGAATGTCCCATTAGGACATTCCCTTCCTCAAAATGTTCCAGCAGCTCCCNACTCTAGCTGCCATCCCGCAGAAATGGGAGCCTGCTTTCTTGGAAAGTATCAGGGGCTGGGACCCACTTCCCCCAGGCCATCTCTAGATGGAGGTGTGTATCCGGAAAGCAGGAAGGGACAATTATCAGCTCCTTCGCTATTGCCCGCATCCAAGCCTTTCCCACCTCCCTGGACCAGAATGGCCCTTCTCTCACATCTCCTTGGCTTTCATTCTTGCTCTTCTTGCTTTCCATTTACCTGACATCATTTTTAAAAGAGGGGCAGGGTTTTKCTCTGTAGCCTTGAACTTACAATTTTGCTATCTCAGCCTCCTGAGTACCCACCATGCCTCACACCTAGGGTAGCCTTTTAAAAACTGAATGTCCCATTAGGACATTCCCTTCCTCAAAATGTTCCAGCAGCTCCCGCCGTCCTTGGACTACAATGTAAAGCGTGCTGTGAGCCCCTCCCCAGGCTGCCTTCTCCCTGCTCATCYGTCACCAGATGCTCTCTGCTCCTCTGGAGGGCCAGGGCGTCCTTGCCTCCGGACATTTGTGGTTACAGTGCCCTTTCTTTGTGAYTTCTCCTGTCTGTCACTCTCTTGTCATTCATGTCTTAGCCCTAAGACTTTTCATTATTGATAAGTCTGATGCTTGGAACCGGCCCTGAGAGAGGGCCGGAATCACACAGGAGAAGCTGGAGACTGGGAGGCCTGGGCCTAGCAGCACAGACACAGCATGGCGGATTGAGGCAGCCTGTGCCCCAAGTTTTCATCTGTAAAGATWTTAGACGGGGTGATTTCTAGTCTGGAATCCAAGGAGATGAGCCTTGCCCTGACCATACAGCAAGGCTAGCCCGATGGGGTTGAAGCCTCTGCACCCCGTCTTCTGCGTGCAGGGGTTCCTCACATCTAAACTGACGATGCTTCCGTTTTTGGTTCCTGTTTTAAATTCAAGTCTGGTGCATGATCTTGCAGCTTTTGTCCTCCTTAGGAGCTTCCAGAGGTGTCACGGCCCAGCCCTCCTCTCTCAGCTGGATGTCTAGATAGCAGTTTGTAAACAAGCAGGACTTCCCTTTGGGCACAAGAGTTTATTTCACCCCAACACCCACTCCCTCTTTTGTACCTGCCCCCTACTCCCCATTTAAACACACCATTTCGGTTTTAGTCTCCTTGGGCAAACTGAGCCACTCACTCACCTTGGTGGGGTGGCTTGCCTCTTGTTTGGGGGCCTTTGGGATCGCTTTGGTCGTAAAGCATCTGTCCCTGTTCACCTTGACGGCTGGACTCTAATGGGGGAAAGGAGCCAGGAGTAAGGATGGAGGCGGTAAGGATGAGATGGTCTTACCAGGAAATCCAAAGGAACCAAGCTCAAGACTTCCCAATTTGGGGGAAGATAAATGGTCTCACCTTTTGGGGAGATAAGAGTCGAAGTTTCTCCTCTTGCTTGCCCCTAGAAGAGTCAGGGATGACAGGCAGACCCCAGGCTTGCCAACCCCCCTACCCCTTTGCAAGTACAATTATCACGCCCCACGGAACCGTTCCCCTAGAGATGACTGCTGGGGCACAGCACTTCCGGTGCGTTCTGTGCACAGGTCTAGTTCCCTAAATAGCAGAAGCCGCCCACAGGTCTCCATACCTCACCCCAGTGGCTGCAGTGGGGGGAACCGCCTTCACATCCTTCCGGCATGGAGATTGGGGGTGAAGTCTGCTGAGATGCTCCACTTTTTTGGTCATTAATTCATAGGCTATGTCATCTGCCCAGAACATGCCTGTAGGGCGAAAGGAGGGAGCGGATCCGGCACCAGGGGCCAGAGCGACCTCTCCCTCATGTATATGTAAGACCACGTGTAATGGAGAAAAGCTAAGTGATGTGGTGTGGAAAGGTTGTTGAGCACAGTCCTGCCCATCGTCCCTAATGAATCGACTGATTCACTTGTTGACACAGTAGGATTAAGTGAAGCCGAGGATGGAGAAATGTATTCAAAACAAAACAAAACAAAACGAAAACGAAAAAGAAAAAGAAAACAGAACAAAAAGCCCTCAAACCCCTCCAGCGCAGTTACACAAACCGGTGTTTTCTTAGTACAAGGCTTATTAGTAAGGTGGCTGTTTTTCATAACCAGTAGGCTAGGATGAGGTTCGAGAATTATATGCATGTGCATGCCTGTGTGTTGTGCATATGTGTATGTGTGAGTGGCTGTGTATTGTGCATGTGTGCATGTGTGTGCGAGTGCATGAGTGTGTATGTGTTGTGCGTGAGTGTGAGTATTGTGCGTGTTTGCATGTGTGTGTGTGTGTATGTATCTGTCCATGTGCATATGGTTGTTGGCAATCAGAGCAAGATTTATGCCTTTATAAGGGGTCTGAAAACTGAAACCAGTTCATCTGGCTCTGTGGCAAGTACCTTTACCCACTGAACTCTCCCGCTGGCTCGTCACCTTGTGTTCTGAAATAGGGTCCTTCACTGAACTGATTAGAGTAGACTAATAATCCAGCAGCAGTCTTTCGCTTCTCTCCCCAATATCTGACCAGGACCCCATGTCTGTTCTGCAGCTTTTGCTTACCTTGGGGTACAATCTGGTGGAATATAAGTTGTAAGTACTGGAAGACTGAGGCCATAAGTCCTTGGACTGTCCAGATCTGTTCCGATCCCACTTGGCCCTGACCATCTAAGGGCAAAACAGTGTGCTGTCAGCAAGCACCTTGGTCAGAGTCACTCCAAATCCCAGCTGTAGAGAAGCCAATGTCTTTCCCCCGTTGTGAACCCGGAGCCGGGGTCCTTTCCCCGTCTTCCAGTTCCCCTTCTCACTTTCTCCCTCGACACCACTAGCCCCTGAACTCCGTTTACTCCTTTTATTGGTGCTTGAGATGGGACCTTTTAAAAATAGTTCTAGATGTCCTAGAACTCACTATGTAGACCAGGCATGCCTCTAATTCACAGAGATTTGTCTGCCACTGCCTCCAAGTGCTGGGACGAATGGCACGCACCAGCACACTTGGCTTCCACTCACTCTTGGTATCAGTATCTGGGCAAAAGCCAAGCACACAGGCAAACGTGTCGTGTGAAGGTGCAGGTGCGAAGAATCTCGGCAGCTGCCCACATGGGATGGACAGGTAGAATAGGAGGAGGTGGATGAGCTGATCTTTGAGGAAAAAGGATTGAATCCTTTGAAAGAGAAAGTACCACCTCCCCAGGTGTCTTCAAGAAGCTGGATCTCAGACTACCCTCTGTACCAAATCTGAAGATTTTTCAAGACCCCAGTACAGCATATTATTTGTATGTTGCTTATAAATATCCTCCTGCACACTTTATTTTCAATCGCACTTAGTGTGCGTGTGTGTGCACTCACACATGTGTACACATGCACATAAAACTATAAGCCACAGCATGAGTCTGGAAATCTGAGGACAATCTCCATAGTAATTCTCTCCTTCTACTCCCTGGGCCCTAAGGATTCAACTCAGGTTGTCAAGATTGGTGGCAGTGTATTTATCTCCTGAGTCCTCTTGCCAGTCTCTTCCTGTCATTTTGAATAACCTCCCAATTATTTATAATAGCTAGTATATAATGTAAATAGCTGTTTATGCACTGCTTAGAGAATAATGACGGGGGGGGGTGCTGTCTGCATTCAATCTGCAGTTGGTATAATTGAGGACGCAGTTCCATGACGAAGAACATAGGGGCAGGGAGGGATGACTGTACGCCCATGTGTAAGGTCTGAAGGTTGGGATTTTTTTTTCCTGAAACACAGTTTGCTCAACTGTGTGTAAGGGAAGGGCAGTAATGAGGGATAAATGAGTAGGGTTAAAGAAAAAACTCCCTGTCCCAGTTAATTAAAAGTCAAACAAACAAACAACCAACAATAACAACAACAAAAACCCCTGAGTCTTGCTATGTGTATCTCAAATCATAGGTCTTCCAAGAATGGACAATTCTCCCCCCTCAACTCCATTCAGACAGATGCCCAATAGTTTCCTGGCCCTGGAAAGAAGTGGAGGTTCTAGCGTCCTGGTAAAAAAGAGAACTTCCAGAGAAGAGGCAGTGTTCAGTCTGAGAGGGTGTCTGAGCCATCATGTAGGTGTGGGGAAACCAGGATCTACAAAATGGCTGGAGCTGTCCGTGGTGCTGAGGGTCAGAAGTAGTCACCGTGGGCCGTAATGACAGACACCTCGGTGTCTGCACTTCACAACCCACCCCCATTCCACCCCCTCCCCACCCTGACTCAGTTCTCCCCCTCGTTTGACACCAGATCTCCACCCACAGTGCTTTGCGAATCCCCTGCATTGGCTTCCAAACCCAAGAATCCCGCAGTGAGACTGGGCGTCAGACTAGGACTTCGTGCCATGGTCTGCGCAGGTATTCTGAGGCTGCGCAGTCTGTCCCCGACTGTTACGAAGTGAGTGCGCGCCAGGTCCTTCCAGGATGGCGCAGATCAGAACAGGGGGAAGTAGAATGGTCTCCCTCCAACCTGTTTCACCCCAGCCTAGCTTTCCTCACTTCCCGAAACAGGGTCCAGCCCCTGGACTCTGCAGGTTTACGACTGAGCCTGACTCCGTCTCTTGACCCCACCCACCTATTCCCTTGATCAGATAACCAAATATTGGTTCTCCACTAAGCCCTGGTTACCTCTTTCTTGACCCCTCAGAAACGTCTGGAGTGTACCGCAGCCACCCTTGGCTCAGCTGCCTTTCTTACTCTTTCCCAACCCCCAATCTTTCCCTGGATCCGCTCCTTCTATGTCTAGACCCTGCACACCAAGTCCCAAGACTGCATCTGTCCCTCTGAAACCCTCCGCGTTTCTCTCTTGGCATCCTAAACGGTTTTCCTTCTGAAATCTTTTAGCCTGAAAGCCAGATCCTCTTGCTCTCAGAATTGCTCCCTGGCCCTGCCCGCACTCCCCGCCCCCACCCCAAGTTTTCGCCTGACCGTGGGCATTTAAGTCGCTGCAGCTGCCTGGAAGGCTGTAAAGCAGAAGGAAGCAGACCAGTAGCTGAAGACCCCCGGAGCCCGCGGGCTTCAACGAACTCTGCATCTTCGCCGGATCCGAGCGCACGGTTCCTCGAGCTAGGTGGTAGTGGAAGTAGCAACAACAGCCAGGGGGGGCTGTGCCGGGATGTCACTTTTCACCGGCTAGCGACGCGACGGGAGATCTGCAGAGCCCTCCTCTGCAACTCGGCCAATCACAAGCGGGCTCTGCCCCTGCGGCCGCCTACCCAAGTTGGCATCCCCTTTGGCCTCTCTCCAGTCGACCTTTAGGAATTTCTGACCCCCACCCTCTACACGCGTTTTCAGATAAGCCTCCATTCTCAGTCGCCAGGGAGGGAGAAATTGATTGCATATGAGATGGTGGTGGGAAAGGAACCAACTTCGTGGGTTTAGTTGTGATATTTAAATATGAATTGCCAGGGAAGAGTGAGCCCTCAGCCTGGTGACTGGTTATTGTCTCTTCATTCATTTAAAATCTTTTAGCAACCATATGGGTTCAACTCGAACAACGTTGAATGTCCATTCTCATTTTCCTACAGCCATTGTGGTTGCCCTAACCACCGTACACTTTAAAACAGACCTTTTTCAATAACTAAGTACCTGGCCCACTGCCACRTGGCCCATGCCACATTTCTAAGCTCCAGTGTAAGTTTTGTTGTAAACTAGATGGTTAGGGTTGATGTTTTGTGGATTTTTCTGGATTGCATTATCTTTAGTGTTTGCTGCTCCGGGTCTTTTGAGGCTCAGCGAGAGGAGTTTAGGAAGGCCCTCTCACGTTGTGGGTTCTGGATGGACTCCAGGCATTGCCTTGCTAGAACCGTAGCAGCTGCCAAGATCTTTGTTCAGAGATATTCGGCTTTTCCTTTAGACTCTTGGAAATCTCACCCTGTGCTTGCGCTATTTAGAAGATAGCTGAGAATTTGGGGGAGATTCGCATCCAGATTTTAGGTCCCCCTTTCTGTAGACCACTCATTACCCAGAATTCCTCCTCAATTTCTGGCTGCCTTGGTATCTAAGTACTTGCAACCCTGCTTCCCAGCCAGTGGCACTGTCACTTTCTGCCCCAGTCTGCTGTCCCTCTGCTGCAGGGAATGGTGGATCGTCTTGGGGGGAAATGCCTGTTGAATGTGGAACTCACCTGGTGGAGCGTTGAATCATCGAGGCTTATGATCCCAGTCACTTTTCTTCCTTTTGCTTTGACTCTGTGTCTTCACGCAGTTTCATTTGTCTTTTGTCTGGAAATTATATATATATATATATATATATATATATATATATATATAGTCAGTATATATTAACAAGACTGTCTGGCACAAGCTGTTTTTCCCATGCCAGGTTCTGAAAGTTTGTCTTGTTATCACTGATTATGTGCTGGACATTTTATCTAAATGATTTGTAGAGGGCTGGAGAGACGGCTCAGAGGTTAAGAGCACTGACTGCTCTTCCAGAGGTCCTGAGTTCAATTCCCAGCAACCATGTGGTGCCTCACAACCATCTGTGATGGGATCTGATGTCCTCTTCTGGTGAGTCTGAAGACAGCTACAGTGTACTCATATATATAAAATAAATAAATCTTTTTAAAAATGATTTGTAGAAGCAATTTGAGGCGTGTTATAAGAACAATGAATCGGTATATTCCACCCTAGAAGGAACCATAAAAGGAAGCTTGTTAAGACTCAGAGAGATTTCTTTCTTTCTTTCTTTCTTTCTTTCTTTCTTTCTTTCTTTCTTCCCTCCTTCCTTCCTTTTGTTCAAGAAAAGGTCTTTCAGCTAAGGGMTATCTAGGAACTCACTCTGTAGATCATGCTGGCTTTGAATTCAGAGATTTGTCTGCCTCTGCCTCTTGAGTGTTGGATTAAGGGTGTGCAGCACCATGTGACACAAGGCTCATAGAATTCTAAAGGAGGACTTCGTAAGACTCAGTGAATGAACAGTTTAGGAGCTCCGGGAAGTCAGTGAAGATGATCGAATGTATAGGTTAAATAAGCAATAGGGACAAATGAGGTGTTCAAACCTACATGGAACAAGGGCAAATTGTCCTCTGATCTACACACACCTGTGTGTCCACACAAATGAAATAAATGTAATTAAAACAACCTGCCAGACAGTGGGAGCACACACCTTTTTTTTTTTTAAAGGATTTATTTATTTTTATGTCTGTGAGTACACTGTCCCCGTCTTCAGACACACCAGAAGAGGGCATCAGATCCCATTACAGGTGGTTGTGAGCCACCATGTGGTTGCTGGGAATTGAACTCAGGACCTCTGGTAGAGCAGTCAGTGCTCTTAACCACCGAGCATCTCTCCAGTCCCAGTAGCACACACCTTTAATCCCAGCACTCAGGAGGCAGAGGCAGGCAGATCTCTGAGTTTGAGGGCAGCCTGGTCTACATAGTGAGTTCTGAGACAGCCAAAGCTATACAGAGAAATCCTGTCTTGAAAATCCAATAAGTAGGCTGGGTGGTGGTGGCGCATGCCTGTAATCCCAGCATTTGGGAGGCAGAGGCAGGCGGATTTCTGAGTTCGAGGCCAGCCTGGTCTACAGAGTGAGTTCCAGG
>BDUI01053816.1:3949-14446 GCA_002335545.1 Apodemus speciosus | reverse complement strand
GGTGTAGCCTGCCCGTTACAGTGCTTACAGGATTCAGGACACCACGGGATGCATCATCTCAACCATGGCAACAAGCAGGGATATGGTGGACCTGAAAGCACAGCACTGTGGAGATAGAGGCAGGAATAACAAGTAGTCAATGCCATCCTCTGCTTGACAGCAAAGTGGAGGCCTTCCTGAGCTACAGGAGACGGTCCCGTAAAATCACAGCACCACCAAAATCCCTCTCCCTGTGGGAAAATAGGAAGTGTGTCTCACGGGAGTGTTAAAATTGACGGTCTGGAGAATATCTCCATGGTCGTTCCCATTATGTTGTAGCCTTGAATATTCAGAAGACGGTTGGGGAAAGGGGGATGGGAGGAGAGTGTGTATGAAGGGGACACTGAGAGGGGACAGCAATGGGGATGTAAAGTAAATACATAAATGCGGGCCTGTGCACYGGAGGCTTCCCAGAGAGATTTCTGGCCTGTCCAGGTGTGAGTTTTCGGGGAAAGGGGAGAGAGTTAGAGCAGGAAGCAGGAGTGGTCTCCACCACCACCACTGCTGCAGCTGGCTTCACCTCAGTCTCTGCCTTTGTTGTCTCAAGGTTGCTCCACATCATGCAGTGCTGAGTCAGACTGGGCTGGGCCAAGCCAGAAGGCGGGGTCGGCTTCAGATGGCATTTTGGGAGAGCTGACCTCTTCCCAATTGGCAGTGTTACAGCTCTTAAGACAGAAGCTCTCAGAGGACTGAGGAATTCTCACACACGTTTATTCCGTCGGGATAGGATTCTTATGTACAGTTTGGGGATGGGTCAGGGTCTGAGAGCGTGGGGATACCTTATCTGCATGCGGTGGTGCTGGTGCTGCTCCTGTGTGACTGATGACCACAGACCTCTCTAAGAGGGTTTTGGGAGCTGTAGCTACATAACAGGGGCCAGGGCCCCAAGGACTGTAGCCAAACACCTATCATTCCTTGCAGGCGACCGTCACCTGCTGGTCACCTGGGTTTGAAGCCTGAGCTCTACCAGTCACCAGGCTGCCTGTCACAGCTCACCACCCCACAAATAAATTAATTCTTAAAAAAGATAGGGKTGGGCATCTAGACAATTAAGGGACTTAGTTCTGTGGGATGAACAACAAATGGATTTCCAGGAGAAGCAGAAGACCAACACATGAAAGAAGCAAGAACATCAAGACACAGGAAATTGAAATTAAGGGGAAGAATGTAGAAGCCTCAAATAGAGACAAAAGAGAATGAAAATGACAAATTTTATTAGAACTTACAAAGAGCTTCCATCAAGAGGATGGAAAGACTCCCCCAGAGCTGGAGTTCCCTAAGGGGTCTCACAGTCGGGTGCTTAATAGACTTCCAGGGCATTCTACCTTTCAGGTCCCCTACCCGTCCTCCCGAGGCATACCATTTCCACCAGCTTTTAGCAATTTGTAACAGTTGATATGTCCTGGAGGAGGATGTCACAACCCTAGTGGCTGCTCTTAAAATAGTCATCCCCGCTTTCCTTATTGTTGAGCTTAAGATTGCCCAACCCTTCTCCAGGACTCAGTCTCAGAAATCAACACAGACTGTCAGTAGGTTTTATAGTGACTATTGCTGTGCCTGTCTACTGCTGTGGTGCTGTTTTTAGGGTGTCAAAGAGAAAGAGACCTTCAGGGGTGGGACATTAGGGCATACACAGAAAGCTGCTGCAGACCTCAGTTGGCCATGAAGGTCTAGGGCCCAGGGCCCAGGGCGGCTACTTGATGCAAAATCATGAGAATAACTAGAACCTCTACTAAAAACATAATAAATAAAACAGTTGGGGAAATCAGCCCTCATTGCAGGAGAATGGGTAAACAAATCATCAAAACAACGACAACAACAACAACAAAAACCCGAAAAACCTCTGTAGCATTTGCCATAACTGTCAGCAAGGCTGATGAGTCCCTTRCTGCTCTTTTCTATTTTAAGGTGCACACCCTGGAGAAGACCACTGGTATATTAAGTTATTTTCTATSTCTATGATAAAATACCAGATCAAAGGTAACTTCTGGAAGAAAGGGTTTGTTTGGGATCATACTTCCAGAGGTTTAGAGTCCATTAAGGTGGAGTAAGGCATGACAGTGGAATTGGAACCTGTGGGCTCACATCTTAAACCATTAATACAAAGCAGTGCACAAACTTGAAATGGAGGGTGTCCTAACTCTCAAGTCCACAAGTATCATAGTCCTCCCACGAGATCAAACAAACCCCAAGCCTCCTCGAACAGTGCCACCACATGGGACCAAGTATTCAAATGCCCGATGCTACGGTGTGGCATCCCATTGAAAACACCACATTCCACTCCCTGGTACCAAATGTCTTGTGAATATATATAATATATTTCAAAATGAACATAGTCTAACTTTAAGAGCCCCCATATTTTTCCCACCATCACTGCATTGYTTAGGACATCCCTAGCCTCACAGAGACTTAAAGTACTAGGATGGGGTATACCCAGAAAGCCCCAACCCACTTAGAAAAGAAAGGTTGTKGTTGTGGGCAAAGGGAGGGGGACTTATCAGGATGCAAAATGAATAAGTAAAAAAAATTGAAATGAAATTATAAATAAAAACATCAAGTCTCTTTGGAGACACTAGGCAATCTCCTAATTGTCACTCCATGTAAAATAAAAAGTTAAATGACATATTTCTCATATATTATAGAATATACACTCCTATTTCAAAAAGGATGTCTGYAGACATAGGAAAAAATTGCACCAAATCAATACTGAAACCCAGCAGGGCCAATGCCGTCCCTGTGCCTCCATGGTTGATCCCAGAGGGCTTACATGGCTCTACCCTCCCAGCTTTGCTGCCTTGAGCATACTTCGTATTTCTTGGACTGGGCCCATCGTCCGAATTCAGCCATACTGAATAGATATTGCACAGGACTGGCATCTCCAACATCTTGGGGTCTCCATGTCAACTGAGGCTTAATTTTCAGAGCTGCATGGGATGGCTTTCTTAGGGCCTCTTGYCCTTCATACACTCACTTGTCTTCCACACACTGCCTAACCCCAGTGGTTCTCTGAAACTSTGAGGGAACAGTCCATGCATGACCCCTTTACTCTTACAGCTGCATGTGACTTCATGTGACTGTGTGTGAMTTTACATGACCTTAAARCCATCATGACAACAGTGCCCAGTTTAGCTGTCAGCCTGGCATAACCTTGGCTCCCTTTTGCCAATTTATCAGCTTTATGTGTTGTTGTGTTATAGCATCACAACTGTCCTTAGGTACTTTTCTTTCACAACACAGAAGCTTAGCTGGGTGGGATCTTTCCACAAGGGTGCCACGTTCTTAGTTGTGTGCATGCATCTCAGGTGTTTCCGTWAGGACATCAATTTCCCCAGCAATGACAGCTTCAAGCACAAGCTTTGACAGTGGCCCTAAGCTTGTCAGTCTCCGTGGCTTTGCACAATCTGTATTTCAATCTGCCCTTTTTTCTCATGTTCATTGYAAACATGCGTAAGAATGATTACTAATAACCACGTGACAGACTCRATATCATTCTATCTTGAAATCTCTTCCACACAAAAAAGAAATAGTTCCCCAGCATAGGGAAATCAAGGGAGGGTTGGGTGGAGGAACATCCTCATAGAAGCAGGGGAGGGGAATGGGATAGGGGTTTTCTGGGAGAGGGGGAAAGTGGGGGAGGGAATAACATTTGAAATGTTAATAAAGAATATATTCAATAAAAAAGAAAGAAATAGTTCATTACTTTTAAATTTAGCCTCAGGTAAGTTCTTAGTACAATGGTAGAAAGAAGTTACATTTGTTGCCAAAATAGCATCTGAAATTACATCTGATCACAGTGTCAGGAAGGGGTCTTTGTATAACCTTTAGACAGGATTACTTGATGGAGGAATCACTCCTTTTAAGACCTAGACATGCCTGGGAGGCCTTGTGCAAACTTCTGCACTCATGTCCCACTACCAGGGACACTAAATGACTTGGTCTGAGGTGTTGTCACCAACAACTCTTAAAGTTCAAATTCTCGCCCAGGTAAGGTTAATGGGACATGCAGTCGGTGAACCCCTATACAAAACCACAACTTTCCCAGGACTCAAAATTCTTTGCAGATTGCCAAGTGATAAAATAAGGGGAAAAGTTGCTGCTTTTAGTTCAAATAGTTTTCCTGACTGCAGGGAAGCAAAATGCCATCCAAAAAGGACATCTTGGATGAGCTAATATTTCTGGATTCCTGTACTTCACAGGAAAATAGGTAGTGGGGATGTTCACCAGTTGAAATGTTTGGAGCAGCCCTGGCCACTCGAACAGAGATTATAAGTCAAAGCTACCATGGSCATTTCTATAGGTCTTAATACTAAACAGAATAAATAGAAAGAGAAAAAATATATTTTAATACATTTCATTTAGTGCAAAGCATTCCAAATACCATCGTTTCAATGTGCCATCAATGTAAAAAAAATAGAATAATTTGTATTCAGTTTTGTGATACTTGTTCAAAATCTGGTGTGAAGGTTTTGCTTACAAACATTTTAATTCCATATCTTTGGTGATAACGCCCTTCCCTGCTGTCACCCTGGGGGCGGACATCATGATTTTACTTCTTAGCATTAAATGCTGAGATATTTTAATATGAAGTGTATTATTTTTCTTCTTGGAAACATGTCTATGTTATTAGTTAAGGGCAGAGAATATGCTGTTGCTCAGGTAACAATACTCCGCCTTAGAATCAGAAACGTGATTCCCACTTCTGGTGGCATGCTAGTATCTGTTCATGTAAAGTTTCTTTTTGTTGTTGTTGAGGGTATTTATTTATAGTCCTTGGCCATGGGATAATGAACAGGTCCTGGAAGTGCTCCCAGTCTCCCTAATTTGGAGATAAATATTTAATGTTTAACCCATTCAAAAGGTTAATTTCGGGGCTAGAGCAGTGGCTCAGCAGTTAAGATCAATTGGTGCATCTGCCAGGACCCAATTTACATTTTTAGCCACGACACAGTGGCTCAAAAACAGCCACAACTCCAGTCTTATGGGATAAAATACCCTTTTCTGAACAAAGTAGACATCAGGAATTCATGTGGTATATATGCAGGTAAAATACACATACACATAAAATAAACAAATCTAGCATCTTTTAAAAGGTGACTTTCAAACTAGGTGGTGGTGGCACACGCCTTTAATCCCAGCACTTGGGAGGCAGAGGCAGGCAGATTTCTGAGTTTGAGGCCAGCCTGGTCTATAAAGTGAGTTCCAGGACAGCCAGGGCTACACAGAGAAACCGGGTCTCTGAAAAAAAATCCAAAAAAACAAAACAAAAAAAAAGGTGACTTTGAGTTTGTTTATGTAGTGGATTGCATTGATGGATTTTTGAATATTGAACCATCCCTGCATCTCTGGGATGAAGCCTACTTGACAATGGTGGATGATGTTTTTGATGTGGTCTTGGATTTGGTTTGCAAGTGTTTTATTGAGTATTTTTGCATCAATCTTCCTAAGAGAAATTTGGTCTGGAGTTCTCTTTGTTGAGTCTTTGTGTGGTTGAGGTATCAGGGTGACTGTGGCCTCCTTGAATCTCTTTGGCTGTGTTCCTTCTGTTTCTATTTTGTGGACTAGTTTGAGAAGTCTTGCATTAGCTCTTCTTTGAAAGTCTGATAGAAATCTTTGCTAAAACAATCTGGTCCAGGGTTTTGTTTGGTTTGGTTTGGTTTGGTTTGGTTTGGTTTGGTTTGGTTTGGTTTGGTTTGGAGATTTTTTTTCAGTATTTTATTCAAGTTTTATTAATTTTAAGTGATGTTAATTACAGCACTTGAAGGGGAGATGCTAATGCCACACAAAATGGAAGACTCTAATGTACCCATTAAACTGAAAAAAATAGTGGTGAGGCTACAAGAGGAGTTAGTTGAGAACCCCAGTGTTGTAAGGGTGTGACCACAATCACCTGCCTAGCACAGAACCCAGAAGCTATTTCATATTCTGGTACAATGTCCAAAAAAGGAATTTTTAAAAAAAATAGAAGGGGATGGAGAAATGACTCAAGCAGTTAAGAGCACTGACTGCTTTTCCGGAGGTCATGAGTTCAAATCCCAGCAACCACATGGTGGCTCACAACCATCTGTAATAAGAAACAAAAACCTATGGGCCAGAGTGAGTGGGTCTGGAGTGAGAGGGAAAGGGGAAGGGGAGAAAAAAATAGAAGAAAGAAAGAAAACCAAACCACAACACAAGGAAGAATTAAGTCCTGAATGACTGGCTCCATTGTGCCCACTCTCCCTACACGAAAATGGTACAAAAGAAATAGCTAACCACACCCTAACGACTACTTTTGGTGTAAAATAGGTAACTGATGGGCTAGGATGGGAATGGGGCATGATGGGACAGGGTGTGACGATCTGTCTAAAAACATCCCTTTCACGCAAGTGTTTACATGCTTCCGAGCAGATAGGATTGGAACACCGGGGTTTGATGCTCGGGAAGTCACAATTTCATCTGGGGACTGGATACAGATTTACCAAGGGTTCACACATTCCCAGCTTCCACTTGCAGCCTGGCATCTCTGGAGGGCCTCCTCCCCAACCCACGCCTACAACTAAAAGAGACCCTTTCTGGAATGGGGTTTCTGCTGTACCTCTCAAATGGTAAACACCTTAAAGCCGAGTCATCCTTAGCCTGGAGGTCTAACGTGGTATTTATCAACTTTCGCATTCCCAACACATGACATCAAAAGGTACGCTAAATTCTGAAGGTAACTACACTGCAAAATAGTTTAAAATTAGCGATTGTGCAATGTTCATTTATGCTTGAAATTCCAGTCCTAAACCAAGCTTGCACTGACATTCTTGCTATCCAGCAGGGCTGACAGCGTCGGTTTGATACCTGGTTTTAGGGTCTGAGTGTACCCTAAGCCAATCAGGCTGGAGTTGTTCACGTTGGCTGTCGTCAGGGTCGACCTGATACTTGGCTGCCGTTTCAAAGAGAGTATTACTGTTTCCTGCAGTCCAGGCGAGATTGATAGCAGTCTCCAACTTCTGGTAAATGGAGCCACCAAACTCTGCCCCGTCGTTTACATTAGTATGAAGCTGGAATTCGTCCATCTTGTAGCCAACTGCGAAGTTGCTCTGGGTCACTCAGGACTTTGAGGTCTCAAAATTCTTCTGGTAGCCAGTCAGCCAACCCTCATAGCCAAGCATCAGAGCGCCCTGGATTGAGGGCCCAGCGATGTCAAAGTCCACGTCACAGCCCAGGATGATATCCTTCCTCTTATACCATCTTGATTTTAGCATCCCCCCTCCCCCCGCCTAGTATTAGGTGAGAAAGGTGAATCAAAGGTCAGCCTTAGTCCATGAGCAAGCTGGTCTTCCACAGTGATCCCAGTGCCCAAGAGTGTTGTCTGAGTTCCACTTCTCTGTAATGTTAGCCCATACTTGGTCCATCAGGTTGGTTTCCAGACTGTCATTCACTTTGATGGTCTCCGTGTTGGCAGAGCCTGAACTGGTAAATTCCAATCCACTCTCGGACTTCGTTTTCAAATCAAGTTTTATTAAGCCAAAGCCATAGACCTTGGTGAAGACATCCCTGGCAGACTTGCCAAGATCAGCATAAGTGGTAGGCACAGCAGTGTTCTCAGAGCGGCAGCTACAGAGGGGTTGCTGTGAGGAGCAGTTTGGAGACTTTTAATGACTGCTTTATTATTTCCTTAGGGGTTATAGAACTATTCGGATTCTTTACCTGATCTTGATTTAGCTTTGGTTTCTGTCTAGAAAAATCATGTTTTGTTTAGATTGTCCAGCTTTGTGGAGTACAGTCTATTGAAATAAGACCTAATGATTCTTTGARCTTCCTCAGTGTCTGTTACGTCTCCTTTTTCATTTGTGAATTTGTTTATTTGAATACTGACTCTCTGTCTCTTGCTTAGTCTGGCTAAAGGTTTGTCTGTCTTGTTGAGTTTCTCAAAGAAGCAGTTCTTGCTTTTGTTGATTCTTTATATTATTCTCTTTGTTTCTAATTTATCGATTTCAGTTGTGAGTTTGACTATTTGATATGGATGTTGAGAGATATTAATGACCAATGATTGTTAGTTTCTGTTGTTTTGATGTTTGTAGTTAGAGAGAGAGAGAGAGAGAGAGAGAGAGAGAGAGAGAGAGAGATTCTCTTCTTTGGGTTTTGCTGTGAATAATTTCTTGTGGTTTTGGGGGGTGTTAGTTACCTTCCTTATATTGGAGTTTTTCTTTTAGTATCCTCTGTTGGTGTGGATTAGTGGAAAGTTATTGTTTAAATTTAGTTTTGTCTTGGAATATCTTGGCTTCTCCATCTTTAGTGATTGCAAGTTTTGCTGTGTGTATTAGTCTTGGCTGACATCTGTGATCTCTTGGGATCTGCAAGACATTTGTCCAAAATATTCTGGCTTTTAGAGTCTGTGTTGAGAAATCTGGTGTAATTCTGATAGGTCAGCCTTTACATGTTACTTGGCCTTTTCCCCTTGCAGCTTTTAATACTCTTTCTTTGCTCAGTACATTTAGTGTTTTCATTATTATGTGGCAGGAGAATTTTCTTTTCTGGTCCAATGTATTTGTATTCTCTACGTTTCCTGTACATTTATAGCCATCTCTTAGATTAGAAAATTTAGGGAAATTTTCTTCTATGATTTTGTTGAAGATATTTTCTAGGCCTTTAATCTGGAAATCTTCTTCTGCTATTCCTAGTATTCTTAGCTTTGTTTTTTTTTTTTTCATAGTGTCCCAAATTTCCTAGATGTTTTGTGTTAAAAACTTTTTGGATTTGGCATTTTCTTTGACTGATGCATCAATTTCTTCTATGGTATCTTCTATGCTTGAGACTTTGTCTTCTATCTCTTGAATTCTGTTGGTGATGCTTGTGTCCTTATTTCCTGTTCTCTTTCCTAGGTTTTCCATCTCCAGGATTCCCTCAGTTTGTGTTTTCTTTATTGCTTCTATTTCCATTTTCAGGTCTTAAACAGTTTTATTCATTTTCTTCACCTGTTTGATTGTATTTTCCTGTATTTTATTTAAGGGAATTATTTATTTCCTCTTTAAAGGCCACTGTCAATCAATCATCTTCATAAGATGAGATTTAAAGTCTTTGTCTTGCTCTTTATGTATGTTAGGATATCCAAGGCTTGCTGTAGTAGGAGAGCTAGGTTCTGATGGTGCCATATTGCCCTGACTTTTGTTGATTGTATTCTTGTGACCGTATTTAGCTATCTGGTTGTCTCTGGTGTTGGCTTCCCTGATAGTCTCTGGTAGTAGCAGGCCTCTGGACAGCAGGTAGAGCTGGTTGTCCTGGTTGTTCTGGTTGTCCTAGGTGGCAGCAGACCTCCAGGAATGCAGACAGAGTGTGACCTAGGGAGTGAAGCACAGATCCAGGATTAAGGAAGAAGTATGATTTGGAGATGGAGGGCAGAGGGGATAGGGCAGACCTCTCTTGGCTGCTGGGCTTGTAAGGGTACCAGCAGGCAGGGGATTGGGGTACAGATATCTCACCTGGTTATCCTGGGTGGCAGCAGGCTTCCTGGGAGGCAGGCTCTGGCCAGAGAGTAAAGTGCAGATCTGGGATTAATCCTCTCATTCCCATTCCTGCTGATCATCCTATCCTTCCAAAACACTGTGTCTTCAATTTTTATATTCTTTTTTAGTTAGTCGATGCATAAGTTTAATTAGGGTCTCTACAGATCCTTGGTGTCCAGTGAAGTCTCATGAGTCCCTCCCCCTGGCTACTGTTTTAACTGTTTACATATCCTCAGAGTTCATTCTCTGAGGCCGCATAAGTTTCTAACTCCTTCAGAGAAGGTAGAAAAAGCTTAATCACATTCAGGAAATCACAACTTCTTAAAGTTCTAGAGAATACTGACTCTGTCTGGCCTTAGAGCCTTTTGTCCATGTGACTGCACCTTTTCCTCCACCTCTTATATCTTTTCTTCTCCCTCATCCATGATGTTCCTCAACCCATAAGAAGGGCAAAATGGTGTCCCAACCAGGAGTGAGCATTCAACAGTCCCTTATTCTCGATACTTTGACCAGTTAAGATCCTTACATGTTACTTGGCCTTTTGCTGCCCAATGCAAATAAAAGAACATTCTCCCACCAAACCAAAAGACAAGCTGTGGCCTGTAGGCATAAGCATAACTACTTACATTGACAAGTTGCCTGAAAATCATTTTATATTTCAGCAATGGATTTCCCCTTTATACACAAATTTCTAATTTTTTAAAAAAGATTATTTACTAATTTAATGTGTAGGTATATGTCTTACCTAGGGTTTTACTGCTGTGAACAGATACCGTGACCAAGGCAAGTCTTATAAAGGACAACATTTAATTGGGGCTGGCTTACAGGTTCAGAGGCTCAGTACATCATTATCAAGGCAAGTGCATGACAGCATCCAGGCAGGCATGGTGCAGGAGGAGCTGAGAGTTCTACATCTTCATCTGAAGGCTGCTAGGGGAAGACTGACTTCCAGGCTGCTAGGACAAGTGTCTTTTTTTTAATTGGATAT
>BDUI01053805.1:0-16841 GCA_002335545.1 Apodemus speciosus | reverse complement strand
CTTATATGCATCAGGACTGCCTGGCCAAGAGGATGTGCTACTCATAGTAGGTTGGGCCCTCCTGCATCAATTAACAATTAAAACTGTACCAAAGATGCACCCTAGGGCAAATCTGGTCTAAGAGACTCCTTACTGAGGCTTACTTTTCAAATGACTCTAGACTCTGTAGAGCTAACCAGTTAGTTGACTCTGGCTTTCTCCAAGATGAATGATTCAGGAAGAATTTTGAGCCATGTGGGTAGACAACTGAACCAAGTAAAATAGAGACAAAAGAAAATCTCTTCCAGAGCTGTGTTCCTGGGCTGGTGATTGCTGTGGTAACCAGGCCCTTCTGGGGCCTCTGAAGAATCATTTGAGTTTACTTCAAACCATTGTAAATCCTACCAATCCCTGCACACAGCTGGTTGGCATAACAACAGCCARTGCTCTAAGCCAATGAGACTGAGGCAAGCCACAAATAGTAAACTCAGTGTATTTTGAATTTTCTTTATGTGGGCATACAGAGAACAGCTATTTATTAGGTTTTTTTCCATGTATACTCACTGCCAAAGCCACCAGGAAAGATAAGAAGAAAACAAAGCATAGACTTTTCATTGGGAGACAGCCAGAGCAAGATCATGAGAGGTGCAACCAGGCTGCAAAATCTTCCAGGGAAGGCACTGGGATCACAGATGCAAGCCTGGCTTGGGTTCCTGAGAGCAAGGCAGTGAGATAGAAGATGTATGGACAGTTCTGAAGTAGTTGTGCAATTGCTACTTTCTCAAACTTCTATACCTTCTGCTGCATGAGACCCTCCTTCTGTTGCACAAGACCCTGTTTCAAAAAGTCGATGTCTCTCTTAGATCCATGAGAGGGCATTGTGGATTCTTCTTGTTTAAATACCTATGCATTTTTGCCATTAGATAAGCACTGTGCTTAGTACTGGTTTGCCCCACAAYAATGGGGGCAATCTGTGCCCTCTATGGCCAGCTGAGAAAACAGGTRTGGAGATGGGAGCTTGTTCCTAGCTTGCCCAGAGCTTAAGAATTAAAGTCTTCTCCTCACTTGTATAGGCAAAATCACAGACAAGAGTGCCTCTTTAGTAGTTCTCCTGTGAGTGTTTGTTGTATATTTAGTATATGAGGACTTTATTTTACAGTGAACCAAGGAGACAGGACTCTACTGTCGAGTAACATCAATGCTTTAGAGGTGACAGCCTTCCCAGCCCTGATTTCCCGGAAGTGCTGTCTCCTCTGTTTCTTGAGCATGTAGCATAGCCTYATGGAAATGGAGAAAGTAAAACATCTATTAATTTAGTTCCCTGTTATAAATGGCCAATATCACCAAGCACTTGAGGAAAAGTAAATAAAAATAAAACCCTTGCTTTCAAGAGACACAGTCTGTCTCCTAAAAGTGGTGTGTAGGGGTGGGAAGTACTGCTGAAACCAGTGACAATGGGGAAGGTGGGGTCAGCAGATACCATAGGGTGCATCTCAGGGAGGATGCACAGGAGTGGAAACATGGAATCTTCCCACCCCCATGTGACCATCCCCAAGAGCCATATCTGTAAAGATGAGGGGTTGTAGTAGCAGCTGAGCTCCTTAGAGTTCTGGAATATTCCATCAGTGAGAACAAAGGGCATTGGAGTAGAATGACAGTTCCAAAGACACTACTGCAACCCAAATGGAAGCTGACTGTAATGAAAATGGAGAGGTTTCCCATGAGTCTCTGGTGAAATGTGGTGGAGCAGACRGAACCAGGCTGGAGAGGTAACGAGACTATGCCGGATAATCTCAGATTCCCCTACAAACTGTTTRGACTGTATCGGGACTTTGTCAAAAGATGACCAAAAGATGCTGACAATTATTAGAAAATCATTAGGAGAAACTAAAAGTCTGTCTTAAACATGAAGAGGGGAAGAATATGTAAGAACCACAGCTTAGGTTGTCATCACCTTCCTAGAATTTGAAAAGTCAAAAGTAATACAGAAGATAAAAACATATTTTTAAAAGCAAAATGCTATCCCAATCAAAACCTATGAAGCTCTTGATCTGTTCTAGAACAAAACATTGTTTGGTTTGGAAAGTCCTACTATAAGAGGCCAAGAATAAAACATAATAAACAAGACAATGTCATCATTAAAGACTCCATGTTCAGAAACACTACATAATAACCTAAATAATTCCACAACCACAAAAATCCATGAGCATATAGAGAGTCTTAAAAATTCCTTAAATTTGGCCTTTTCTTTGCCAGTTTGAAATTTCTACCAACTCTTCCCATGCAAGCAATGAAGACACAGCTCAGTCACAGGATGATTGGTGACCTAGAGACACAGCTGGGCTCTATTTTTTTTATGTCTGTAAAGCCTTCTTTTGCTTGTTTTGTTTTTCAGCAAGAGGATGACTTAAAGGCCCAAACCCAAGCCTATGTACTGAAGTACCAAGGACAACTTATATTGTATTTGTATGTGTACATCTCACACAATGAAGACTGCTTTTTCAGGCACATATGCACACACTGAAAAATACGTATGGCACATTTAGAAAATGTTTGCAAGCCAACCTGAGATGCATAAGGCTGCATAACCAGACCATGCCAATTTCAGAACCATTTATGATCATGTAAAGCAGCCTGTACTGACAGATACTTCACACCAGAGCTAGCATGTCCACATAAGTTACTTCTGGTTTGGGGGRAGGAGAGAAAAAATAACCCTCAAGCCTAAATGGAGGGATGCTGTGGGGAGATTCAAACTCTGAGATTTTATTTCCATAACTAGAACAGACAGAAGAAGACAGAAGAGCTTGTCTATATTTGGTTGATTGCTTTTTAAAATTCTCTTTATCCCAAACTAGAGGTAATGGTCTTGGAGAGTTTCCTGTGGCTCTGTGTTGATAAAAGTATTTATCTACAAATGGACATATTTTCTGAATGAAGGCGATAATGCAGATGAATTTGCATTTAAAACCACAGTGTAACTAAGGCTTCGGAGACAGGATGACATAGCAGGAATTTTGGCAGAATGAGATTCAAGGACAGAGGTCTGACACACAGTCATTTAGCAGTTGCCAGGAGCAAGTTAGGAAGATGATTCTATACTCAGGATGAGAGGAGTGGAGAGGAATGGGTGATATTTTTCCTTACTTTCTCCTCACTTCAATACAACATACAGTCTGTTATAGTATGAGTCTGAATRTCTTCCACAGGTTCCTGCTCTGAGCACTTGGTCCCTTACTTGGGGCCTGTGTGAAAGGAAGGCTGTGCTGATTACTCGCAAAGCTAGGTCACTAGAGGCCTTTGAAGTTATACCTCCAGGATTCTGTTTGTTTTCTCTTGTTTTCTGATGCACTGCCATGGGGATGCCTTCCACCACAATCCCTGAGCACCAAGAGCTGAGCCTGGCCCCTCCAGGCCCTCTCCCACCATGGCCTGAGGCCCTCCCTAACTATGCACAGAGTCTAGGCCCTTCTTTACCATGGTGAATCATAACCCCTCTGCCCCASATGCCCTCATAACCCTTAAGTTGCCAACAGAAAATACTGTCACTGAGGATTTCTCTAGGAAAAAATGTGTTTGCCAATCATGCAGATGGACATTTTGAGAACAAAAATCTGAAGCAATGGGAGTTTTTTCTATGACCCGAGGCCCTTAATATAAGAAATATATACCAACCTGAACTTATCAACTTAATTTTTTTCTACACCAGGGAAGGCTGTTGGCATCAGTGACCTTGTGTCTCCTTGCACTACCTTGTTAAGTACCAGAGGAGCCCTCTGTGGTAGGGATTGTAGATTGAGCTATGCTCTGCCAAATTAAGAGTTGTTTGCAAAGTGTCACATAGCAAGTGAATCTCTTACATGCCCCAGAACAGGACATGATATGATAGTATGCTAAGTACAAACCACCCTGAAAATTTGGCTGTCTTTAGCTCTGCAACACAGCCACTGTACTACAGGGGTGTGGTTCTCTAACACCAACATCTAGAAGATCTCACAGTACAGGATGTAGACTACTGACCCTGGAGGTACTCACTGTGTCACAGATGTGAGGTTAAATATGAGAAAGCCTGGTTTATCCAGGTGTGAATTGCACAGGTGTAGTCAGAACCTCTAGATATACCTGCCTCCTGGTGGCGTGAAGGATGGATATTGGTTAAGACGGGAGAAAGGTATTATTTGAGCAAACTCTCTACAGTGAGGCCGAGTCATACTGTCTGGATGACTTACCAAATAGTACATTATGTCTCTATGTCTAATGTATGCTCTACTCTAGGTACCCATCAATAATTCTCCTTTGCATGAGGCCTAATTGGGTGCAAATTGTTCAATTCACACTCAAGTGTAACTTCCTCAGGAATTCATAAGTTGAGGCCAGTTTTGTCATGCAGAAGCGAAATTCATATGACTTAAGTAATTCTACCTAAGGGTGCAAGGGGAATCTTAATCATCAATTCAAACCTAGTTGAGTAAGTTAAGAAGATTGCTTAGGCAAGTAATTGATATTGAGCCAAAACTAAATATTTTGCAGTTACATTTGCTCTTTCCTAAAACCTGGAGTAATACAAGAAGAAACTGCTGAGGCTGAAGACAGCATAAAGCAGCCAGTGTGCGTGGTAGTGAGTGCTGAAACCAGGCTCAGCCGAAATGTTTGGGAGTGATCACTGGAATCAGTTGGTGCGGGATGAGCTAGAACGTAGACCACATCTTGTGTCCAAAACCAGAAGAGGCCCTGGGTCCACACACCATGCAAGCTGGGCACTTTCCTCCCTACCTGAAGAGTAGCCAGCCTGGGATAGCTCTCTRAAAACCCTGTGTGCTGATATCTATGGCAAAGGGACTCTACCGAAGAACAGGCCACACTAGCAGTGTGGAGAGATGACTAGCCAAGCTAATAGAACCCATTTAAAATAAAGAATCCGCAAAATTACACACAAAGAGTTGCTGGGTTTTGTAAGATAAAATAGAGAACATTCTTGTTAAAACACTGGTTTAACCCATGTAGGTCAGAAATGAAGTAAATACTCTTGTTCTGTGGAAGGGCGATGAGCTGAGCAGAAAATCTGATGGAAACAGGAGGTGGCATTTGGTATTTAATGTGGAGGAGGGTATAAGAGTGCAGGCTTAGTTCTGAAACCTCTACACATGTTTTGGGGTGATAGGATAGCCCATGTCTTCAGAGGAAAAGCCTGAGTGACAGGCACTCAGTATGTATCTGAATCACCTGTAGCCAGAAAACAGAGGCCTATGATCCTGAATACATCTTCACCTTAAAAAGCCTGCCCCCTTACCCTCGAGAGAAAGAAAAAGAAAAAAGAAGTGAGGGAAGGGGTGGGGAGAGTGTAGGCTTCCCCTGGGAGGCACCAGAAATCCCAAAAGTTTTAAGTTAAAATTGCCTTGGGCTCTTGCTCCCTGCRGTAAATTTGTCAACCRCAGAGTCATCAAATGATCATTTTTAACAGATCAAACTCTCAAGTGGCTTCTCAGTCGAATTAGAACGCTTCTTCCCACAGCCCAGCTCAGCTTCTGATCACCTGATCTCTTCAGCAAGTGGCAGTACCCTTCACCAAATCAGAGGAACCCTGCCTGGGTGATCTTACAGAATTAGGTCATTGTCAGCACTGGTTGACCTACTCATTGTCTTTTTCAGTGATATCTTTTATGACATGCAGGGGTTTCTTCCTGTGTGATGTCCTGTGTGATCTGCTGGAAGAAGATAAAGTGTGAGACAAAGCCTGGGTGTCCTCTCAAATGTGTCCAATAAGCCTCTGCCCTTGTTATTAATAATATTAGATGTGTAAGGTCAATGAGCAATAGCAGTACAATTTATTTTTTAATATTTTATTTATGTGTATGTGTGAGTATAAGTGAGCATTCCTATTTTACAAAGCAAGTGGGGAAATCAGAGTGCAATTCACAGGAGTTGGTTCTCTCCTTTTACTATGTGGGTCCCAGAGACTAATATCAGTTTCTCAGCCCTGTCAGCAAGAGCTTTTACCCTCTGAGCCATCTCATCAGTGCCAGAATAATCTGTTCTTGAAGACTACCTATCTTTGTCTGTGCATTGCTTTTGTGCTTCAATCCCAGAACCAACAGTAGAAGAGGCAGAGGCAGAGGCAGAGGCAGAGGCAGAGGCAGAGGCAGAGGCAGAGATTCTAGTCTTGCCCTGAGGTGTAAATGGTGACATGAACATGTGAAGTTAGGAATGAGACCTCTTATCCTTAGCTAACTGCCCTCCATTTTTACCTTTCTGATGGTAGTAGCTATCCTGGATGAGGAGGCAGGTAGCCACTGTTTTACACTGGCTACACATAAAGAATCATTCTATGGTTTCATTCACAAGTAAAATAAGACATGCATTGCTATGTGCCATCAAGAGTGTTTAAAAGTATGTTGTTTTCATTATAAACTAGTTAATTTAAAAATATACGATTGATAATATTTTGTTGTGTTTAAGAAAAAAGGTGATGTGAGTCGAAGTGGGACTTTAGGAAGAAAATGGCATTGTGAATAGATGGCAAAATAGAAATTTATATGGGAGTATGTAGAATTAAGTAACCACAGGGCCATGTCTACATCACTTATCATCATATTCCTGTTACTTAATATTTTATTTGATGCCTAGTTCCATAAAAACTTACTGGATTAACAAAGGGAAGCACACCCGGTTATGACCCAGGACATACACTTGTGTCCTGCTTCAAAAGAGAGCCGATTTTGTAAGACTGAAGTATGCATTGAAACAGCAATTTCTTCATTTAATTGAATTGTTCCCTTGAGCCTTTCTTGGGCATCTGTTATGTGCCCCGATTTTGTTTCAGGCAATAGAAACATAAATGAAATATGAATGACTCCAGAAATAGATATATGAACACATATTTGCAATGTAGGGTGATAGTAGGACTGACTGCAGAGGATTGTAGATGATGCCACACAGAAAGGTTGTACTGAAAGGACCGCTGGGATAGGTGAGACAATGGACAGGTCTCCTGAGGTCATCCATGCTCTGTGTGGCTCCTTCCTTAGTGTGTAATGATGACAGAATGACTTGTCTTTACTCTGTGCAGTTAGAGCTGAAAGCGGAAATCCTCACCTCTTGTTTACAAAGCCACTCTCCATGCACTCTATTACTGTCCCTTCACTGTTCCTTTCATCACATTCAAGATTCTCAAAACCAACAAAGTAGCTGTTAACAGTTAAATACTCTTCCAGGTCTTCATCAAGCCAAAATAAGGATTTCCATGATGTTATGTTAGATGTCTTAGGCATCAGATACTGAAAAGCTCTGTTAGCTCCAGAGTCAGGTTCCACTTTTCACTGAAAATGCCCATGTCTGACAGATGAGACGTGCTCACCTCAGTAGTTGCTCTTGTGTCACTTTCTTTGCTTATTAAAAAATTGCAGCTCTGCCCTACACAACCCAACCCACCCACACACATATGTCACAGATGTGCAGTTTGGTTTTCATGTGTGTCCTCCAACAACTGGAGGGGCACTATCCCTAAAGCTATTGCCTGTCTGTGGATTATGGTCCCCTAACTGGACTGCCTTGTCTGGCATCAGTGGGAGAGGATGCACCTAGCCCTGCAGAGACTTGATGTGCTAGGGTGAAAGGATACTGGAGGTTTTGGGGGTTGTAGGACCACTCTCTCAGAGCAGAAGGGGAGGGGAGATGGGCTAGGGGACATTGTGAGTGGGGGAGAGTGATCAGGATATAAAACGAATTTTAAAAAAGTTGCAGTTCCAACACTGAGTATCCCTCCCACCATGGCTGGGGGGGGGGTGATGGGGGTTAGGGGGTGGGGCAGTATCTCCTTCATCCCCTAAAATTTCTTACAGGTACCAGATTATAATTATTGCTCTTGTTATGTGGTGACCTAGTCCTTTATGAAGCTTTCATTCAAACTGTTCTGCTGGTGATTCAAATTCAGTGCCATAGACACTGCTCCTGGATTTGAGTTGTGGACTTAGGCATGAAATGCAAGTCTTTATTACAGGATTCGATTTCAATAAGAACATAGGTCTTGAAATGTTGGTTTCATTAGCAGGACATAGGTAGAAGCAACCTGGCAGGTATGGTGTTCTTGTTATTATATTGTGATGAAGAAAACTCAGTCCCAAGCCAGTGTGAGTACCGGTGATGCTCAGTTTCAGGAACAGCGCGATCCATTCAGCCCTCNAGAGGCAGAGGCAGAGGCAGAGGCAGAGGCAGAGATTCTAGTCTTGCCCTGAGGTGTAAATGGTGACATGAACATGTGAAGTTAGGAATGAGACCTCTTATCCTTAGCTAACTGCCCTCCATTTTTACCTTTCTGATGGTAGTAGCTATCCTGGATGAGGAGGCAGGTAGCCACTGTTTTACACTGGCTACACATAAAGAATCATTCTATGGTTTCATTCACAAGTAAAATAAGACATGCATTGCTATGTGCCATCAAGAGTGTTTAAAAGTATGTTGTTTTCATTATAAACTAGTTAATTTAAAAATATACGATTGATAATATTTTGTTGTGTTTAAGAAAAAAGGTGATGTGAGTCGAAGTGGGACTTTAGGAAGAAAATGGCATTGTGAATAGATGGCAAAATAGAAATTTATATGGGAGTATGTAGAATTAAGTAACCACAGGGCCATGTCTACATCACTTATCATCATATTCCTGTTACTTAATATTTTATTTGATGCCTAGTTCCATAAAAACTTACTGGATTAACAAAGGGAAGCACACCCGGTTATGACCCAGGACATACACTTGTGTCCTGCTTCAAAAGAGAGCCGATTTTGTAAGACTGAAGTATGCATTGAAACAGCAATTTCTTCATTTAATTGAATTGTTCCCTTGAGCCTTTCTTGGGCATCTGTTATGTGCCCCGATTTTGTTTCAGGCAATAGAAACATAAATGAAATATGAATGACTCCAGAAATAGATATATGAACACATATTTGCAATGTAGGGTGATAGTAGGACTGACTGCAGAGGATTGTAGATGATGCCACACAGAAAGGTTGTACTGAAAGGACCGCTGGGATAGGTGAGACAATGGACAGGTCTCCTGAGGTCATCCATGCTCTGTGTGGCTCCTTCCTTAGTGTGTAATGATGACAGAATGACTTGTCTTTACTCTGTGCAGTTAGAGCTGAAAGCGGAAATCCTCACCTCTTGTTTACAAAGCCACTCTCCATGCACTCTATTACTGTCCCTTCACTGTTCCTTTCATCACATTCAAGATTCTCAAAACCAACAAAGTAGCTGTTAACAGTTAAATACTCTTCCAGGTCTTCATCAAGCCAAAATAAGGATTTCCATGATGTTATGTTAGATGTCTTAGGCATCAGATACTGAAAAGCTCTGTTAGCTCCAGAGTCAGGTTCCACTTTTCACTGAAAATGCCCATGTCTGACAGATGAGACGTGCTCACCTCAGTAGTTGCTCTTGTGTCACTTTCTTTGCTTATTAAAAAATTGCAGCTCTGCCCTACACAACCCAACCCACCCACACACATATGTCACAGATGTGCAGTTTGGTTTTCATGTGTGTCCTCCAACAACTGGAGGGGCACTATCCCTAAAGCTATTGCCTGTCTGTGGATTATGGTCCCCTAACTGGACTGCCTTGTCTGGCATCAGTGGGAGAGGATGCACCTAGCCCTGCAGAGACTTGATGTGCTAGGGTGAAAGGATACTGGAGGTTTTGGGGGTTGTAGGACCACTCTCTCAGAGCAGAAGGGGAGGGGAGATGGGCTAGGGGACATTGTGAGTGGGGGAGAGTGATCAGGATATAAAACGAATTTTAAAAAAGTTGCAGTTCCAACACTGAGTATCCCTCCCACCATGGCTGGGGGGGGGGTGATGGGGGTTAGGGGGTGGGGCAGTATCTCCTTCATCCCCTAAAATTTCTTACAGGTACCAGATTATAATTATTGCTCTTGTTATGTGGTGACCTAGTCCTTTATGAAGCTTTCATTCAAACTGTTCTGCTGGTGATTCAAATTCAGTGCCATAGACACTGCTCCTGGATTTGAGYTGTGGACTTAGGCATGAAATGCAAGTCTTTATTACAGGATTCGATTTCAATAAGAACATAGGTCTTGAAATGTTGGTTTCATTAGCAGGACATAGGTAGAAGCAACCTGGCAGGTATGGTGTTCTTGTTATTATATTGTGATGAAGAAAACTCAGTCCCAAGCCAGTGTGAGTACCGGTGATGCTCAGTTTCAGGAACAGCGCGATCCATTCAGCCCTCRGCAACAACCTTACMTACCAAGGACTGCAGTTGACCTGTTTGGCAGGCAATGGTCATGCCCTAAGCCTGGTGACTCTTAGGACTTCTGTGTATTAAGCTATGTTTTCTAATGTATCCATGCAGCTTATACATTTCTAATGCATACATTCACCTGTACTAAGATCTTGTCAAGATGTGAACTCTCCATTACAAGTTTCAATCCAGTCACTTCAACCCAGCAAGACTGATCTACATCTGAGACTCCAGCATTTTGTCTATAGTCTCTTTCCTAACCCTTCTCCCATGTTACTTACTGCATCAAAGAGTAGTAGTTCCCTGTAATAAAACTTCATAAAATCAACTCTCTTGGGTCCTAACAACTTCATATGATAACTTTTTTATCAGTGGAATTTGCATGTTCAAACTCTAATGTTGTATGGTATTGTGATACAGATGTTTAAATGTCTTCACACACATAAAAAACAAAGTCCTTAAAAAAAAGAAAATCTACTTTTGTTTGTTTTCCCAGCATTTGATGTAGTATTTGGCTGTAAAACTTTGCAAATGTATGCATAAGTGAATGTTGCCTGTGAATGCAAATAATTATAGTTCAAGTAGGAGGAGAAGGAGGTCAGTTGACTTTATTGGGTCCAGAAACTCATCTCCAGTTTACAGCACAGCCCTGCCAGGTGGATTTTATCATGGCTCTTTTGCCCTTGAGAAAACCGACCTCAAAAGGTTAATCCTAACAGGCCCAATGAGGCTGTTTCTACCCCCAGCACCACTCCAGTTGAATATTGTCAAGAATACTAAAAGATGAGAACTATATTTGACTGACTCTCTTCCATTTCTTTCCAGCTCCAAGCACAGCCCAGTATGGAATTACTGGGAATGCCTGTGACCTCTTCTCCTGCTGGAGTCTTGCGCTGACACTATCTTCCGTCATCAGCATATTCTACCTGAAGAATGCTGTCCTACAATGAATCTAAAGACCCATGAAAGGCTTTTAAGGAGTCTCTGGGAGTGCTGATGGCTGGATCCAATCTGGTGCAGTTAGGTTGAAGCAGCGTGGGATACAATCGGCCGTCTGTACGCGGGTGACGCCTTTTGTCTGTGGAATCGCTGGTTGTGTAAATACTTTCATTCTCCTCTCCTTTTGATTAGACACACGACCTTGTGAAGCACTGCACATTGTCCCTTTTTTAAGATGTGAAAGGTCTGAACTTACTTTTAGAGGATATTAATTGTGATTTCATGTTTGTAATCTACAACTTTTCAAAAGCATTCAGTCGTGGTCTGCTAGGCTTCCGGCTGTAGTTTACATAACAAATATTGCAGTGAACCCATGATTCTTTAAGGCTGCAATACAAGGGTTCCAAGCCCTGTTTCAATAAGAGTCAACCCACATTTACAAAGATGCATTTTTTTCTTTTTGATAAAAATTCAAATAATATTGCCTTCAGATCATTTCTTCAAAATATAACACATATCTAGATGTCCCTGCTCGCATGACATCCAGGTTTTGGAAATGAGCCTTGTAATATAACTCGCTATGCTTCTCCTTCTAATTTCAGCATGGGTGTGCCTTCATAAAATAATCTCTTTGTCTCTGACAAACACATAATGTTTTCCTAAACCTTGCAATTTGGAAGCAAAAAAGTAAATTACACCAATATGCTAACCTCCACCCCATTTTGGGGGGCCAAGAAGTTATTAGGTTGTATCTAGTCATTACCCATGGGGCCTGAGAACTTTGCCCACAGCATCTCAGTTTTCTTAATAAAACAATTTAATAACATGATGAATAATATTAGTGCCACTGTGGGAAATCATAATGCATCACAGGACAACACAACCTGTTCAAGAGGCCCCTGGTAAAGCAGCAGTCTCCTGCACTATTCAAGTTGATACCCTAACAGGGCTTCTCTGCATGGACCGCAGCCCTATCACCCAAGAGATATGAGGCAGTGAGTGCTCAGTTTAGGCTTTGACAGAAACCCTACAAACTTTCCATCTGATTTTCAGTCATTTTGTTGATAGGAATGCATCTTATGTTCTTTAAAATTCCAAGATGTGTTTTAACAAGTATTGTGCATTCATGCACAACAGATCAGCCCTGAAGTAACTGATTCATCACCAAAATCTTGTTAGTCATTACCACTCAAACTGATGCCAAAACTGAAGACTCACCATGCTTCACTGCATCTTACAGGTCACATGTGAGATGCTACCCAATGGACACACCAGAAGGAGGGCATCATGAGATATGTTAATCACTCAATGATTGTGAATATTACATTTTTTCTATTTAAGAAACAAAACTACATTTTTTGAAGGAAAATGCTGTTAGTCTAACTACTATATTACAGGAATAGGCTCATGGTCTTGCTTTTGACCAAAGAAAGACCAGAGCCTTGAAAGCCATTTTTCAGGTCTGATGAAGTTGCCAATTTCAGCACGCCTAGGTTTCTACAGTGACCTTCTACACACCCTAACTAAAGACCTACTCTCAAAACTACACACAAAGACTTTTACAGTGATTATTTTAGATWGTTCATGTTTTGCCCTAGAAGGATGGCTTTAAACTTTTGATTTTTTTTCTAAACAAATTTTGGACCCAAAAGACACCATAAATCTATTTTAATTAGGAAAATGAATCATAAGTGAGGAGACATAAACACATAGTCTTCCCAWKAAATGGCAATAATGGGGCATAATGCTATGAAATTTACTAGCTGTAATAAATTTATGTCATTTTGATTGATATGTTAAAAGTGAATTTTGAAAATTATGACATTTAAATTTCTAGGTGATTTGCTACTAAAAATGTTCTTTGTCAAATTAGTGAGCAAACAACAGAATTTTTTTCTTTGTATTGCAGCTTTAAAGTAGCACACTCCACAATAACCTACTTATTAGAGATAGCGGTGCTACCATGGAGTGTTGGCCACCTGAACCGCTGTATGTTATGGGGAGAGAAGCAGTTGGAGAATGCGTATTATACAGTGACCGTTTCCCTAGAGTTAAAAATGCCTCCTCTGTGTAAGGTGTGTAGGGTACATGTGAGGTAAACTGAGGTATAAAATACAGATGAACCAAATAATTAGTTCTAAGTGTTGTCATGATTCCGAATTTGTGGAGTCTGGTGTTTTTCCATAGAGTGTGACAAAGGACAGTCATAGCTCAGTAGCTACATGTATTTGCCTTTATGTTAGAAGAGACTTTCTTGAGTGACATTTTAATAGAGGAGGCATCCGCTATGTTTTTCTGTATTACAGCAGCATAGTCCTTAGGCGCCTGGACAGAGTGAAACCATGAGTATTTATGAGTTCAGTATTGTTCAAATAAGGCTACAGTATTTGCTTTTTTGTGTGAATGTATTGCATATAATGTTCAAGTAGGTGATTTTACATTGACGGGCATCTGAAATGTCTGGTTACTCCATTTTATCAGTCCTGACTGTACAAGATTGTTGCAATTTCAGAATAGCAGTCTTATGAAGTTAATTTATCTTTTGATTTACAACAATTTTTCTTTACCTATTCATTTCAGCGTTACGTTTTCCACAATWTCCATTTGTGGGATTCCTTTTGTTGCCCCTAAATTTTTAAAGAAAGAAGGGAAAAACAATGATAGAGAAAGGAGAATGAGGAAAAGGAGAAGAGAAAAAAGAGTATGGGGGATAAACAGAAATGACTGAAGGAAGCAAAGAGATTAGGAGGGGGAGTGGAGGAGAGCTGGAATCTTCTGCTGACAAGCCTATCGGGCTGCGTTCTTGGTTTAACTGCAAATGGCCTAATTTTTTCCCAATGATCTTATTCTAAACCTAAGTCCCACTATGCCCTGTGGTTCTGCTGGGCAGAATTTATTGAATGATTGGCACTGCCCAGGCCACAGTACTGAGTGCTTTTTTGCAGACACTRAGATTCGAGAGAGAGCATTTCAAACATAAAGTCACTTTGGGGTTCACAGCTTCACTGAAAAATTATCTTCTCATAACATTTATGCTATGTCTAGAAAGTAGACTGAAAAGCTAAGAATCATCCGAATAATTCTGGACAAAAACTGCACATATATAGAGGAGTACCCCAATCTGTGAAGTCTGAACRCTCTGAGCAACTGAACTATCAAAGTCAATCAATGGTATTGATCAAATTACTGAATAATTGTTAATTTACCCATTGTGCTTAGCTTTGTAACACAGCTGAAAGTTACCTATTTAATCTTTTCAATAAAAATTGTTTTTTTGAAATCCAGAAATGATTTTAAAAAGAGGTCAGGTTTCTAACTATTTATTGAAGTGTGTGGGTGTACAGTATTTCAATAGATATGAATATGGATAAATGGTATTGCCTTAAGATCCTCTGAAATGTACTTACTTTAAAGACTGGAAAACACCCTTCCTGTCTTTAGTAAAACATCCATATTTCATAATCTGATGTAAAATATGTTGTACTGTTTCCAATAGGTGAATATAAAGTCAGTTTATCAATTAAAATATGTATTTGACTCATTTTAAACTCTTTTAGTCTGAGAATCAAARACATGGTAGCTTAGGCCTGCTCTACCATTATCTCCTATCTCTCCCATACTACATGGTGACATAGTGTGAAAACTTCAATTCCATGGTTCTCAAGGGCTCCAAGCTGGATCTGTTATGGTTCTCTAAAGGTCTGACAATATGCACATTTGTCCAAAATTAACTTTTTGGCGATATATATTCTTTCAAGAGTTTGCTTGAAGTGGGACATGTCTCTGGTAAAGCCTTGGGGGATAAAATCCAGCCATCCTGCAAACTAATAATCCAAATTCTTGTACAAGTCTGTGGCTTCTTAAAAGAGATGGGGATAAGGCAACAGAGAATATGCACACCCCTCGGAGCATCTAAATACAATTTCTYTTCCACCTCTTGCTTTCTAAGCAAAGCCTGCTCTGCAAATACTACAATACATAAATGAGCCCATTCCACAAGAATGACTGATATAATCCCTCTTATCTAAGTCTTCCTATCTATGATCACAACAAAATTAATCAGAATGTTGAGGCTGGAAAGACGGGAAGGTTGGGGCTGGAAAGAAAGATGGCCCAGTATTCTCTTGCTGCTGCTCTTACAGAGAATCCATGCTTGATTTCCAGCACACAAACAGATGTCTCACAACTGACCATAACTCCAGCTGCAAGAGATCTGATGCCCTCTTCTGTATTCTACAGGCACTGAATTCATCTGCAGATACACACACACACAGACACATACTCATAAGCACACACCCATTCACATATACACGCAGACACACAAAATCATTCATATATACACACAAATACAAACACACTCATTCAAACACACAGACACAAACATATACACTCATTCACATACACATACACACAGAGAGACACATACACAGACACATCAAAATACTTATTAAAATTAAAAATAAATTTTAACTATGTAAAAGGTCAAACAAAACATCAAATTTGTTTAATAGGCTACTTATAAATATGGGTGTAACTGCAGTTCTGGGGAAGTATACACCAAACTTTTCCTCTCACAAAAAGTGAAACACACTAAAATGTCAGATCCTCCTCTAATTCATCTTCTCGCCATTTCAATGTTTGTCCTGAATTCAATTACATAAGAAATAGAATAGAATCAGCATATACGAAGCCTGGGATTAAAGCATGAAGAATACAACAGGTCAGAACACCTACACTTCAATATTACCCGCATAAATGAGGAATTAAAAAGTCATGTCAGGTCTTTTCAGGACCAGGGCCCTCTCCTTCCTTCTTCTTGGGAATCATATGATTTGCTAATTGTGACTTGAAAAGACTTGATCCAGTATGGTAGGGGAGTACTAGAACAAAGAAATGGGGGGTGGGGTGAGTGATTGGGGATTGGGCGGAGGAAAGACTTATAGGACATATGGTGAGGGGGGACTGGAAAAGGGGAAAGGAATGTAAACAAAGAATATAGAAAATTTAAAAAAAAACTAAAGAAAAAAGTCATGTCAGCTATTGAGAAGAAATGTGAGGATCCAAGATGTCCTTCCTCTGGGCTCCATGCTTACAGAAACTTTCACCAGATGACTCCAAACTTAGAGGAAGGATTTAGGAATCCACATACCAAACTGGTGAGCAAACCAAAGGTGTTCATCTACATTCTAGAAGCACTACCTGATGCAAGAACAAGAGATCCACCTATCTCAGGTTGGTCCCGCTGGCCTAACACCTCACCTTATGTTCTATCTTGTCAGAACTGAGACCCTCACTTTTTTTAGAGCTCTGGACCCTCAGTGGTCTAATCAGGGAAGTTTATTTTAACATTCTACATGGTTGGGAACCAGCTCTGATAAGCCCCAATCACAACACTCTGCCCCCTCTTCCCTTGACTGGGTACTTGAGGGAGGTATGATCTTTCTGATCACCCAGTATCAGCAGCCCCCAATCCAAATTCCCACCCTGCATTCCTGTTTACACCTTACCTAGTTGCATACTCTGTATAACTCAGAGTCTCAACTAGTGTGTATCCTGGAGCTCTAGTTCCTTCCTTYCTTTCTGAGACATCTCATAACTCACATAGCAGACTGTAATTCTCATTCCTAAGATAGACAACCAGTGGCTAGAAAAAGAGGTAACTGGGCTTCCT
>BDUI01053791.1:0-12739 GCA_002335545.1 Apodemus speciosus | reverse complement strand
TCATCATTTCCTGACGACTCCATTGCGATAAAAGCTCCATTCGGAAAGGGACCATCTACCCTAAAGATTAAGGCATCACGAAAATGACATTTGTGAGAACTAAACAGACAAGAGAGTACAGTAAATCCTGGTTTAAAAAAAGAGAGAGAGAGAGAGAGAACATGTCATACTTTGGTATTAAGCCAATTTCAAATCCAATCTCAAAGGACGTGCTTCAAAATATAGATTTAAAAAAAAAGTCTCACATTAGTATTACTCAAAAGCAAGGGTGATTTAGGATCACGTTTCAATACCATGTTTRTTTTGGGAGAATCGAAAACAACTTGTCATCTGTTCCCCAGGTTTTTTTCTCTTCTCGTTCTCCTGCCTCTCCTGCTGCCTTCATTTAAAACCCACCTCACACGTGCTGTCAGATCACTAGGTTACAGCTCGAAGTGCAAAAGCGAATAATGAACAGTTCCTTTTCGTTAAAAAAAGGGAGACTACATCCTCCTTGACTGCATGTGATGACAGCAGAGACAATGGAACTGGCTAGAATTTTCTCTCAGGGTACCTGTCTCTAATATGGAATAGACTCTTTGATCTCTAACGCTGTTACTTAATAAGCAGTCTCAAGTCTAGCCTGCTCCTCCTAGGAAGAATGTTGAAATCCCAGCCCCAAACACTTTCTTCCTGCATGTTCTCCTGAGAGCAGGAACCAGGCAACCAGGCATCTTTAGCATAATTTAGCATCAGTCTCTGATGCCTTGGGAGGGCATCAGCCCTTACTACCCTGTTCTCCTCTTACCGTCTTCACCTGGCTCTTGCCTAAAACCCTTTCATGGAATATCTCCTTGTTAGCTGTTTCACAAGTCAGGAATCCTGTTGTTTCCTAAGCGTGTTAAATCATGCGAATCCCCTGGTATGCTCATAAAATATATGATTCTCACAGAATCCTCCCTTGGATGTCATGAATCGATAGGTCTGGGACGGAGCCCAGGCTGCTCCATTAAAATGTAAATGCCTCAAAGCAGATATGAGAACTGGGGCTCCTGTTTTATTCATTCCGTTTGTTTATTTCGCTCCTCTTTCAGAGAATCTGAGGGTGCGAGCCACAAAGTGGCCTAAGAGAAACTTTGCCAGCTTCATGGTGTGAGGATCATTATCCCAAGCTGTCTGTCACTACTCAGCTGGGTAGCCATAGAAACACACTGAGCCCTGCTCCTAACACACCTGCACTGTAAGAGCTCCCGGGATCCACAGCCCCAAGAAGCCCTGTCCTGAGCAAATGCCAGAACGAAACAGTCCCRTCTGCTCTCTGTTAAAGGGTTAGTTGTATGCCCACAAAAGCTGAATGTCCTAACTCCTACTATTACAGAATGTGAACTTATGTGTGAACAGAAGGGGTGTTTCCATCTCTCCTGCTCTTCCTCTCTTCTTAATAATCCATCAAGCTGATGTACTTACAGGGGAAGGGCTAACTATCCATTGAAACAGTGTGAACCTGAGGTCATACCCTTAAAAGGGCGACAGACTCTCTGTTCCCCTGGAAGCTCATCAGTTAGGGGTGGGGCTTCGTGACTTCTCCCTACTCACTGATAAGATGTTGACTGCTTTGAACTCAGACAAACACAGATGTTGTCGGTTTATGAATGCAGTGGCCCTGACATGTCTAGAAGGAACTATTTTGCTCTAGTTCTCTCAATCTCTGGTTCTCTCAATCTCTGGTTCTTAAAATCTTCCCACTGTCTCTTCTGCAGTTTTCTTAACTAGCCTGATTCTTCTTGTCCTTATCTATCAGAAGAGAACAACTTTAAGTATCGATAACATTACGTGTGTGTGTGTGTGTGTGTGTGTGTGTGTGTGTGTGTGTGTGTGTGTGTGTGTGTTTCAGATAAAGATTTACTGAAATAGTCTGTGCAATGGATAGCCCATTGCCAATGTGACCCAACCTGGACTCATTAGGTATAGAATCTCGATAAGGCATCTAGATCAAACTGAAATGTGARGAATTTTCTATAATTGGGTTCATTGAGAAGGGACGAGGTACCCTGAGTATGGGCTGCACCATTTCATAGGCTGGGTCCTGAACTGATGGATAGACTGAGCAAGTCCATGCAGGCAATTATGTCTCTCTGGTCCTGACCCGGATGTAATATGATGGCTTCTTTAAGTTCCCGCTGCTCAGACTCCCCATAAGGTTGGACTCTAACCAAGGACTGTGGGGGAAAATAAACCCTTTGCCCCCTAAGCTGCTTAAGACACTTTATCAAAGCGATAGAAAATAAACTGGGACACATATATACTGCAATTAACATGGTGTCCACTATAMGGCAAGAYTGAGAAAATGTTARCGATTTCATTATCATACATAGCATATGGGATAAATTTGCTCACCCTTATCTCTATGCATATATCTTGCCATTATTATCATGGCTACAGTCATCCTCATTATCAAGTCTTATATTTGGAAGGCATTATGGATGTTTAAAGTCTATGGAATGATCCCTCATTGGATATAAACAGGATGAAACAGAATGCTTGATAGCATAAAAGAAAGAAAAACAGAAAAGTAACATTAAGGAAGCATTTATTCCAAACCACCCAAAAAATTAATACCAGCTCTAACAAATACAGGCATTTTCATCCACCTAGAACTCCAGAATATGACCTCATCTGGAAATAGGTTTTTTATTTTTTAAAKAAATTAGTTGAGAGATGGTAGCACTGTATTAGGCCACACCCTTCATGTTATATGATTGACATTTTATGTGTCTTATCATAAAGAGGCAAATATTCTTCTCATTCCGCTCATTCTTACATAAGCATAAGAATGGAGAGTAGAGATTTAAATACAGAAGGTCATTATTTAAATAAAACGGACAGAAGTTTTTTAGTTAAAAAAAAAATAATCAAATGTTAACTTCAATTCCTATAATTGAACATTAAATGGAATAAATTAATAATATAATGGGATATACCACAAATTTAATAATAATAATATAAATACTGTAAGTCTCATCCTTCCTGTAACAACTTATTCCAATATTTTCCTCCCTCTTTACATGTTAATTTTACCTATGGGTGTCCCTGGGTGTGTGGATGTGTGCTCTCAGCAACTGAATTGGAGAGAAGTTTGATATCACCGGGCCCCACCCTAACACAGTAAAACTTCATCTTACCTAAGGACATTGGTAAAGACTCTGTGTTCAAGTAAGATCACATTCTGAAGTTCTGATCAGCCCTATTCGACATTACAATACACAAAAGAGTCTCAAAAACAAACCAAATGGAGAAAACACTCAMGCCACTCTTCTCAGCTATGACAGGGTAAAGCAGAAGAGACCAAAACTTTGACATTTAGGGCTTTTTCTCCTGAATTACTCCCAAGGCAAATGAGAAAGTAAGATCTCTAAACAATATACAATTAGAAATAAAATATCGGGGGAATTATCAGGGCTGGGCAAAGTTCAGGAGCTTCTACCTGGTCCATGGTAGGTGCTGGGTTCGACCCCCGCACCACAACCAACACAAACAACAAAAGGAAACAAGTAGTAACAGAAGTGATGCTTCAGAAGTGATGCTGAGACACCGCCTGATGACGCTCAAAGGAAAACCGTCCTCAAGGTATCACGCAAAGGAAATRACCAAACGAGCRAGCATTCAACTCTCAACACCCAGAAAACAACAAAGTGAAGCCGGGAGAATAAAAAGCAAATACAGAAAGAGGCACAAAACATACAGCTGGAGGCAGCGAGGCGACTCTGCAGGTAAAGGCGCCTGCCCACCAAGCCCGACAACCTGAGTCCCAACCCCATGAGTGGGCGACGTAGGAGAGAACTAATGCCCGCAAGTTGTCCTCTAACAACATCAATCAATGTAAGTGGCAGAACTTCAAATACGGTAATAAAGTGGACAAATCTCCAACCAGGATCACTAACAGAAAGAGAGGGAGAACAGAAATAGATAGATCAAGAGTACACACACCAATGCGCTAATGGGAAATAGCCGCAGTAGAAAGGACAGTGCTTTGGAAAGTCAAAAATCTTGAACAAAACTGTATGTACCGTGTCCCTGGAATCTCGGCACTGAGGAGCTAAGACAACAGGATCTCAAGTTCAAGGCTGCTCTTGACTACAAAGTGGGGTGTGGTAGTCAAAATAAAAAAAGGACAGATGTGCTCAGTAATACAATGAAGTAAATCTATCCCAAACACTAAGCCATCAGCATTCTTCACAAGCCAAGCCAGAGTATATATGGTCAAGTTAAAGATTCTCAGTCAGTGTTGTTCTCAAAGCCATAATGAATAGCATCGGACTTACATACACATACGCTGCACTCTATTGTATCTGAGAAATAAAGGAGACAAGTCATTTTCCATGCAATAGAATTAGCACTTGGGCATCACTCAGGCATTTATTCCTCTTAAGTTATTTTTCTTTAATTTCATGGAACTGTTTCTTTGTGAATTCTTTAAACTCTTTGAATTCTTTGACAAAGTTTATAACTTTTTTTTAAAATTCTGTGTGCTGGGACTCATGTAAATAGTTCTCATTGACAAACATCTCTACAGCTTTGGATGGGGTGATACTGACTTGATCTTTCATGTTGTGTGTATTTTTGCAAAGAAATCTGCACATGTGGACTTCTTTTGTGAGTGTTGTATCTGGTGTGGAGAGAGTAAGTTGGGGCAGCAGAGAGAATGTGCRAGTGAGTTGGRCCTCAAAGTTAAAAATGGTGTGATGGTTTGTATATGCTCAGTCTGGGAGTAGCATGATTAGAAGGTGTGGYCCTGTTGGAGTAGGTGTGGTTCTGTTGGAATAGGTGTGTCACTGGGRGTGTGGGCTGTAAGACCCTCATCCTAGCTGCCTGGAAGCCAGTCTTCTCCTAGCAGCCTTCAGATGAAGATGTAGAACTCTCAGCTCTTCCTGCACCATGTCTGCCTGGATACTGCCATGCTCCCTCCCACCTTGATGATAATGGACTGAACCTCTGAACCTGTAAGCCAGCCCCAATTGAATGTTGTCCTTATAAGAGTTGCCTTGGTCATGATTTCTGTTCTCAGCAATAAAACCCTAACTAAGACAAATGCCTTGGATGGAAGAAAATCAGGTGGACCAAGACTTTCATGATGGTTCATTGATGTTCATGAATTTTCAATGACGCTCATACTGGTGTTCATGATGTGGGACCTGGTCCAAGCCTGGAGTGTCAGGGTAGACCTGGCGGGTAATAAGAGGAACCTATAGAAGTTGGATACAGCAGAAGAGGAGCTTATAGGCTGCTGGGCAGACAGGATGGGTCCTGATGGAAGCCTAGAAGTTTGGTGTGACGCAGGCAGGGTAGTAAAACTAAGCTGGGAATGGCACAGGAAGCGAAAGGTCCAGGAGCCTCACTGACCTAGACCCTGGAGAGGGATGTGTAGGATCTTGAACAACTTGTTTTGATTTGACATCTCACATACTACAACTAACAAAAGAACTAATTTGTTTGGCTGGGATACAGTGTATGTGTACAATACACAGATGTAAGAAACTATCAATATTATAGCAGATAGATTCTTATTCACAAATTAAGGATAGAACAGCAAACAGATGTTTTCAATAATAGTACTAGAGTACCAAGTATAAACTAACTAGGATGAAAATTGACTATTACATCTCATACATAAAGATTATAAAATAGTATTATAAAGCAAAATAAGTCAGAAAACATGAACGAGAAGAGTTAATGTTTCAAAGCCTATGTGTTTAACTAAACTAACAAATTTACTATTTAAAGTTCTAGTTGAATCTGGGAGTGAGGTTCAGTGTAGAGAATGTGTTTAGCACATTAAAGGCTCTGAATTCGAAAACCAAAAATAAAGTAATATAGCTTAGGGTAGGGAAGTCATTGTTTCAGTCCTTCAGAAGTCTCCTGGGGAAGTTATCAGAGAAACTCTGATATATACATGCTCTCTTTTTAAAATTAAAGGATAGAAAATAAAGACTTTAAAATACTCAAGTTAAGGGACTGGAGGGATGACTCAGAAGTTAAGTGAACTTCCTGTCTTCCAGAGAACCTGGGTTTAGTTCCCAACACCCATGTCTCAATGCTCATAGACACCTGTACCTTCAGTTCCAGGAGAAGATCTGATGCCTTCTTTTGACACCACAGACATTACATGCTTGTACTACATATATATATATATATATATATATATATATATATATATATATATACACACACACACACACACACACACACACACACACACACACACACACTGAGGCTCAAACACACATACTACTAAAATAAAAAATACATAAATCTTTCAAAAGAAAATACAATTTTACTCAATTTAAGAAAAATTTCTCAATCTGGAGAAGATTTGATTAAAGAAAATCCTATCTAAAARGAAATTTAGATGAAAATTTTGTAGATGGGGCTGGAGAGAAAACTCCACAGTTAAGAGTATTGGATGCTCTTCTAGAAGACCTGGGTCTGATTCCCAGCACCCACAATGGCTGTTCACAACCACCTATTACTCCAGTTGCAAGGAATCTGATGCCATTTTATGGTCTATGTGGGCAGTAAACATGCAAGTGAGAGACAGAAATACATGCAGACAAACACCTATGTACATAAGGTTTTTTTCATTTAAATTTCACACATGATCAAAAATGGTCAATAGATATTAATGTATCAGTGGTAGTTACTATAAGTTAGAATTTTATTTTGCTTTAAAGACAAATAAAATAATTGCATATTTACTCACATGGAAAGGGCTAGAAAATATTGTATTAAGCCTTGTATGTGTATTCTAGTTTTTAGTCATTATTAGCATGTTTATGTGTGAATGTKTAAATGCCAGGAAACTAAAAGAGACTCATGAGAGGGGGTAACAGAACACATAACAAAAAAGCAGATGACAGAACGCCAAGGGTAGATTCAGGTGAGGAGTGGGACAGGAACTGGAGTAAAGACAGGCAGTAGGGACATAGTCAATGAAAACTAAGTATGCATAAAGATGACCTAAGGAAACCCAATACTTTGGAAGCTAACTGAAAAAAATTAATTTGTAATCATATGGTTTGTGTATATTGTTCCTATTAATCATAATATTGATTCAATAACATTAATATCTTATTAACTTGGTGATATAATAATTATATAACTTATGAAGATTCAGGCTGGAGGCCTATTTCATGAATTCTCCTACGTAAATTCCAGGTAAGCTATAGATTTCCTTGTCAGATAACACTAGAGCAGGGCAGAGCTTTGTAAGCAGTACATCAAATATTAAGCTTTTGTTTTTCACAGGCAATCTAAAAGTATACCGAAAAGTCCAGCATGTACAAATGTACAAAGCAAGATGTTAACTAGAAGGGTTTGAGGTATGGACCACTGCAGTGCCAAAATGTAAAGAGTTCTGATGAAATTGGYAAGAACAGGGTAAACACCCAGAGGGAAAATGGGTCAGAGATATGAGTAGATAATGCATAAAAGCRGAAATGAAACTTCTATTAAATCTATGAAAACAGAACACACACATTCAATGTAACAAATGAGCAGGCTGTAATTAATATACCAGTGAAATGTGGTTGGTAATATAAGCTTCCTCAACAGATGTTGGAAGAGCTGGTCCCCTGCCTATACCAAGGCAGGTTATATAACACTTTGATTCTGATTCAGTTAGTCTGTACACAGGAAAATCAATAGCATCAAAACCAACTTATATAAACGTGTGTCAGGGCACTGTAGAAATGGCTCAGTGGAGCCAGGCTAAGTTCTCAGCATCGACATGACAGTTTCAGGTCCAGAAGATCCAACAGCCTTTTCTGGCCTCTGAGGTGTAGCAGGCATGCAGGTAATGAACATAAATGCAGGCAAAACACTCACATGCATAAAATAAAAGTAAACAGATATTTTAAATAACTTTGATGGGGGGGGAGCAGGGAGAGTTCTCCATATAGCCCAGGCTAGCCTGCCCAAGTAGCCCTGGCTCAGTCTCCTGAGAACTGAAGATTAGGGTGACAGATTTGTGCTGCCATGACTACCTTGTTTTATTTTAGTATAAAAATTAAACCAGAGTAAAGACCTCAATATAGCCAATTATTAAATAAGTTGTACTTGGTCCATGAGATAGCAGGATTAAAGTTTCTAAGGAATTTTAACTAGTAGGACATTGGCTGTAATAACACACAGCATAAGTAAATTGCCTAACAGGATGTTCTGTGTGTTTTCACCTAAAACATCAAGTCCATTACCAAATATAGCCCATGGGATTAGATTTGCTCCTTTTTGCTTTTTTGACTGCTTTGCAAAGATATTTGACAATAAATACATACTGCTTTTACTATTGGGAAGAAAGCAATTATCTTTCCCAAGGTACAGGAGAGTCACACGGCTCTGTGTCTCCCACACTGCTATACCAGATCCATCAGAGTAAACTTCCTTTGGTTTTKCTCTTACWAGCTCTCTGCTAATAGAGATGCTAGGTAAAACTCATCCGTCTGCACGATCTGGCCCGTTAGCCAGATATCCTCCTTAGTCAGGTATTCTCCTTGGCACCTGAATGATGCACCTTATTAAACATTTCYGAATTGTRCAGAATAATCAAATTTTTAAAGGGGGTTGAAAAACCTTGGRATTACTAACATACACAGACTATCAGCAACCTCCAGGGCTCCCAGAAATCCAGGGCCAGTGATCAATGAATCTCAAAGACAAGAGCTGTTTGTGATCAATGAATCTCAAAGACAAGAGCTGTCGCCAACTTTACCTATTCCTCCTCAGAATACTAAGACCAGATAGAATTCGGCTAAATTGAATTGGTACACAATTACAGTAAGTGAAATAGAAGGAAAGAAAGAGTGTCAGGGGAGGAAGAATAACAGAAATAAGAGGAGGATTGGTAGGGGGCAGAAGGGAATAGAGGAGGCCTAATTTAAGGTTCTGGGGTGACCTGCTGTGTTTGCCTGTCCAGCGTATATATAAGGGACTTAACTGGAAAGGACACAGGAAGYCTTCCCCGTTTCTTTTCCCATAAGCCTCAACTATATCTTCTATTAGCCCCAATTTACAGAAGACAGATCTTTCAAAAGAATCAATCAAATAGTTCACCTAACCTTTACCTGGAAGATCATCAAGGTGGGGAGACATGCCAAGATGCAAATTGCTTGTCCTGAGTTGGTTCGTAGGCAAGATCCCAATGCATAAAGACCCCTACTACACCGCAGTGCAGGAGCATAATTGGAAGCACTCTGGTTTCCGTGACTCATAAACTTTATGCTCTTTAAGCATCCTTTTGGCTGAGCAGACTTCCTAACCATAGTTTAATAGCAGAAGGCATTTAAAATAACAATCTCGAAAGTCTTTTCAGCCTCTCCAATTAGAGTGAAATAAAGTATCTCTTAGAGCTGGGGCCTGTGCTCGTCGGGTGGGGTGGGATAGCTCCTGGGTTTCTGGCATTTTAACTGTGACGAGAAACGACATCTACTGATACTCTCCTCTCATGTTCCTCCCAGATCTCAGGGTATTCCTAAGGATGACGCAACCCGCCTGCTCACATGGACGCCTTGGCTTTTCCTCTTAAGGTTTAGCTCAGGGTTTTGTTCATTTTCCAAATTAAAGCGTGAGACTTGGTTTGTCAGATTGAAAGATCAAATGTTCACATTATCAGCACCAGTTAATGTTAAATCAATCATGGGCTCTGTCGTAACTAATAAGAGAAGAGCCCCCTTACCCATATCTTACATCCTCTTTATGACATTTTCCCTCATATTTTAATGATTAGAAATAGCTTTTGATCCAAAATCAATTCCTAAGCAAAGATATTTAATGTGTTGTTTCTGGTCTGATCTTGGGGGCCCAGAGTCATTGTACCTGAATGGCTTGCTTCCAGGTCACCCTTTATTTCTGACTTAAAAGTATATAGAAGATCAAATTGTGGATGTTTCAGTCCTTCTTAGAAGGGAGAACAAAATACGGAGGTAGAAGGTGGGAGGGACTTGGAAGGAAGAGAGGAGGGAGAGGGAGGAAAAAGAGGGGCAGGATCAGGTATGGGAGGAAACAGAGGGAATATACAGAGAGTCCAGAATTTGAACAGAGGTGTGTAGCAATGGGGGATGGGGAAACTGGGGGTAACCAACAGCAAGTCCCAGATGCCAGGAAAGCAAGAGGCTCCCAGGACTCAACAGGGATGAGATTAGCTGAAGTGCCAACAAAGGGGAGGGAGAAATAAACATTAGTTTCCCCGGTATCCTCAGCTTTCTTCCCTGTGGGACAGAACATTGATTTTTCTGACTCCCACTTCTATTTTTTCTTAGTTTTACTTAGTTCCTATTTTGCTCCACTTGGTAGTTACCATTCTGTTTTTAATTCTTACTTTGGACCAACCTTTCAGGATCCCACCATTTGAATGTCCTTATGACCCAACCATAGCTAAAACTCTCAACTCACCTGCTGCAACATTTCTACACCTGAGGCTTCTCTGAGAGGAGGCTGGAGCAAGACCTTGACTCTGCTCCTCATCCTCAGCATAGCTCTTATGTATTAGCATCTCCTCCTCATCTTTCTCCTCCTCCTCCTCCTCCTCCTCTTTCTCTCCTTTCTCCTCTTCTTTCTTCTTCTCTTCCTCCTCTTCTTCCTCCTCCTCTTCTTCTCCCTCTTCCTTCTCCTCCTTCTTCTTCTTGGATTTTCAAAACAGGGTTTCTATGTGTAGCCTTGGCTGTCATGGAACTCATTCTGTAGATCAGGCTGGCCTCACACTCACAGAGATCTACCTGCCCCTGCCTCCCAAGTGCTCAGATTGAAGGCATGTGCCACTACTACCTGTCTTCTCTAGTATTCTAGTATTAAGCTCCTCAGTCATAATGTACAACTTGTGGATATCATATTATAAATAAATGATGGATAGACAGACAAATGACAGATAGATAGATACCATGTTCTTTTGTATTAGCTTGCTCCAAAACAGTAATTGTGCCCTGCTATTTCCTTTTGGACCACTCTGTATTGTCTGAATATGAAAATCTTCCTATTAAACATGAGAGATTGTCTCCCTGAGAAAGAATCAATCACCTTTGCTTGAACTCAGACTTACCTGTAGTTCTGGAGACAAGTGATAACTTCTTTGCTTTGTTGCTACCAGGAAATTAAGGTCAGCTTCAGAGGCCTGAAAGATGTGAAATGTCCATTCCCAATAGAATGTATAGCTTTACATGCATTATGAGAATTTAAAATTAGTATTGACTCCCTCTTTTAGAAGTAAACAATTTACAGGTATCTCAGTCTTTCACAGATCTAAATTACCAAATTGTGAAATGTCTTCCTACCTAGATATCTTATGGATAAATGCATAGGTTTGAACTATTAAGGGCCATGGAAAACACCATCACAGTCCTAAGCCAGCACTCTAGCACCACCGAAAGGGTGATTGACTGCATAGAAAAGATGGGGTAACATACAACATCCTTGCTTTTGGACTTCATTCCCACAAGGTTTACATTTGTTATATCTTAGCTGCTACTTCAATACCAACCAGGAGAAGGCAGTACAGGCTAAACAACTAGTCCTTTACATTCTCTTTAGCATGTAAAAGGAAAGACCTAGGGAGATTTCTCCTAGCAGGAATGCTTGGTCCTGCTGAGGCAGCCACTGAGGCTTCTCAGACAGGCCCTCCATCAGTTATCCTGAAGTTTCTCGTGCCACCTACCCCACTACTCATCCTTGTAGGTTAAAGTCCACACAAAACAAAACTATACAACATCCCAGATTTATAGTTTCTTAGTCCTACACTAAATTTCCTAATGTACTTTATGACCACTGACTAAGGCTTTGTTATTCAAATGCAAAATCAACTGTTTAGTATGTTGATGTGGAACTTTTTTCTCTAAAAACATAAAAAGTGAACATTGCTCACTAACAGCACAAGGATTCTCTAAAGAATCCCCATCTTTGCCATGGTAAGGATTTTTCACACTATCAGTCCCTCCCTCTCACCTCTACTTCCCCCACATCTACCCCTCTTCTCTTTCTCAGAAAAGGGGAGGCCTCCCATGGTTACTAACCAGCATTGGTATATCAAGTTGCAATAAGACTATTCACCTTTCCTACTTAGGAAATGGCCATCTCCTGTAACCAGGCAAGAAAGACTTCCAATGTAGGAATTGGGACACCAACCCAGTCACATAATCTTCAACTCGCAATTTGCCSKGCTTGCAAGATGTGCAGGGGTGATGGAACAGAAATTGAGGGAAAGGCCATCCAATGACTGGCTCAACTTGAGACCCATGCCATGAGAGAGAGCCAACCCCTGACACTGTTAATGATATTATGCTACACTTGCAGACAGGAGTCTAGCACAACTGTCATCGGAGAGGCTTCACCTAGTAACAGATACATTTTTAAATGTTCATCACTACTCACTAGGGGAATGCAAATCAAATCTCAAGGAAGTATCACCTCATAAAAAGAAAAGAGACAACGAGTATTGGAAAGGATTTGAAGAAAAGGGAACCAYTGGCGGAACACTCCTTGATGGGAATCTGAATTAGCATAAATGGAAAGGTATCTTCCAAAGGAAAAGAAATCAGTCTTTCATAAAGATATCTCTATTACCATGGTCATTCACAATATTATTCTTAATAACGAAGAAAAGTAAGTAAATCTCTATCAATAATCTAATGGATAAAGGAAATAAAAGACACACATGTACATGCATATGTATTGATGTATAAAACAAATGTTACTTAGCCACAGGAGAGATTTGCAGCAG
>BDUI01053778.1:3584-15745 GCA_002335545.1 Apodemus speciosus | reverse complement strand
AAAAGGGAAATGAAATGTAAATAAATAATATATCCAATAATAAAAAAAAAAGGAAACAAAAAAGAAGAGCAGTGGGAGGGACTGAGAAATCTTAACCAAGGAATGATATGTTATAGTTAGGTAAGATCAAGAAATTCTTGGGTTATTTTACATTGTAGGAGCTGATTATGTAACAGTTTTCAAAGGCCTATGAGAATATATTAATGTGAAGAAATGATAAGTATTCAAGGAGTTATGATTTTTTTATGTGAACATTATATAATGTTGAAATATTCCTTGAGATCTAAGAAACACATGTGTCTACTTTTAAATATAAAACTAATTTAAGATGACAGAGGGAAGCAAAGGTAGCGAAATGGAGATAGAGAATAAGAGAGAAAGGCTTCAGAAAATCCATGCAAATTTCCATAGGCCAGCAATTAGATAAAATGTAAATTAGATAAAAGTTTACAGTTCTCTTGCTCTTGCTCTTGCTCTCTTGTTCCTGCTCTTCACCCATTCCCTCCCCCCTTTCTCTCCATGGACTCTTGGCTGGCCTCTATTCCTCTACTTCTCTACTCTCTCTGTCTTTCTCTTTCTTTCTTTCTTTCTTTCTTTCTTTCTTTCTTTCTTTCTTTCTTTCTTTCTTTCTTTCTTTCTTTCTTTTGTCCTTCCTTCCTTCCTCTCTCTCTTTCTTTCTTTCTTTCCTTCTTCTCTCTTCTTCTTCTTCCTCTCTCTCTGTCTCTCTCTCTTTCTCTACCTCTACTACCCTTGTGACTCCCCTCCCCATTCCATGAGTAAACTCTATTCTATATTAAAAATAAAATGTTTACAGTGTTATTGTCTGTTCTTACACTGTACCATGTTATATAAACATTATCAAACTGTCTTTCCATTTACAGTTATTCCATACATCATTTGATTTGATTTGATTTGATTCAGTGTATATTTTGATCCTTATGTTCACTAGTAAAAAGAAAAAGTGATCTGAAAGAATTATATTGTCTTTAGCAACATTATAATCTATTTTTTGGTATTGCAGGCAAATGGATGAGAATAGAAAATGTTCTGAGTGAGTTAACCCAGTCACAAACGAACACGCATGGTATCAGTAAAAAGTAGATATTAGGCAAAAAGGTCAGAATGCCCTTGATACAACTCACAGACCATATGAAGCTCCAGAAGAAGGAAGATCTAAGTGTGGATGCTTCAGTCCTAACTAGAAGAGGTAACAAAATAATCATGGGAGATAGAGGGAGGAACAACCAGGGAGAAAAAAGAGGAGTGGGAGGGAAAGGGGGGCAGGATCAGGTGTGGGAGGAGACTGGGAAGGTATACAGAGTGTTAGGAATTGAAGAGAGTTGGGTAGCAGTGGGGAATATGGATCTGGGAGAAGCCGCTGGAAAGTACCAGATGTTAAGAAGGCAAGAGGCTCCCAGGACTCAACAGGAATGACATTAGCTTAAATGCCCAACAAAGAGGAGGGAGAACCTGTAGAGACCATATCCAGAGGTTAAGTAGGGCCAGGAGTTGAGGGATGGGGCCACCCACCCATCTCAAAATTTATTCCAGAATTATTTCTGCCTAAAGGAAATGCAGGAAAAAATGGATCAGATCCTGAAGGAAATGCCATTCAGAGTCAGCACATCCTTGCCATCTATCCCATACAAAGACACCAAACTCCAACACTGTTGCTGATACCAAGATGTGCTTGCAGACAGGATCCTGGCATGGTAGTCCTTTAAGAGTCTAATCCAGCACTTGACTGAGACAGATGCAGATACTAATAGCCAACCATTAGAATGAGCCCGGAATCCCAGTGGACTTAGGGGAAGGACTGAAGAAGCTAAAGAGGAATGCAACCGAATAGGAAGAGCAACTAACTGGAACTTTAGAACTCCTAGGGACTAAGCAATCAATCTAAGGACATAGATATTTTTAGTACAATATCTTGTACCATCAACTATGTCATTTGCTTAGGTTTTATTAACAAATATATTTCTCAAGACAATCATGAGGGTAGAAAGAAAAATAAGAATACTACAAAATACTGTACATTTGTCTAGAAGATAAAATGCTTGTTAGATATGAGCTTACACAAAACACAGACCCGCACACATATATGTGTGTGTATGTGTATGTGTATGTGTATGTGTATGTTTATGTGTATGTGTATGTGTTTCTGTATGTACATGTACATGTATATGTGTATATACATATGTAATCATTGGTAATAAATATTAATATAGTGAAAAAAGGAAAACCAGAATCAAAATGATTAATTATTTAAAATTAAGTAAATGACCTAATTTAACTTTAATTATTCATTTGTATGACATTATATAATTTAATTTTACTGATGAGTTAAAATATTTAAAGAAAGAATGTAGCATTTCTCCAATTTTGAGTGTATATAAGAGGCATTAATCTTTATTTCAATAAAGCATTTTAGAAGAATCTAAAATTGAATACAATATGGTTTATAGAAAAATAATCCTATGGTTTAAACTATATTTAAAAATATATGTACCTTTATTACATACATATGTTCAGAATGACATAATGTTCTCCCAAACAAATATTCCATTTCCACATTCTCTATGGTTATGCATAGTAGTCATCAATGGGATACATGTACTTTTTTTTCTATAAATGTTTCCATAGACTATTGAAATTGTTTTAGTCTGTATGGTCAATTCAGATTCCATATATTATGAGCAGACACAAATGAGCTTGGAGTCATGTTAAAATTCAGAGTCTGTGTTTTCTAGAAAGCACCATTTCCCTCTCTTCAAAAAGTGGAAAGGAACAATACCCTAGACAGTAAATCATCAATACAAGCAAGGTCTATATATCTATGCATGTATGTGTGTATGTATGTATGTATGTATGTATGTATGTATGTATGTATAGATGAATTTACTTATTCATTTTACATCCAGCACAATCACCCCTCCCAGTTACACCTCCAACAATCCTTCTACATCAACCCCCATTCTCTTCTCAGTGGGTATGGCCACCCTGGATGTCCTGCCCCAACCTGGCACATCAAGTATCTGCAAGGCTAAGTGATCCTTTCCAACTGAGGCCAGAGGAAGCCTATTAATAAGAACATGACCTACTCACAGGCAACAGCTTTTGGTATAGCTGCCTTTCTCCTGTTTGGGGGACCCACAGGAAGAACAAGCTGCACATGTGCTACATATGTACAGAAAGGCCTAGATCTAGTCATTTTATGTCCTTTGATTGTTGGTTCAGTTTCTGAGAGCCCAAAGAGAACAGCCTCATTGACTCTGTTGGTTGGTCTTCTTGTCAAGTTCATATCACCTTGAGCCCGCAAACCTTGCTCTACTCTTAGTTAAGAGTCTCTATACTCCATCCACTGTTTGGTTGTAGGTATCTGCATCTACCTGAGTCAGTTGCTGGGTGGTGCCTCTCAGAGGATAGCCATGCATACTACTCTCTGCAAGCATAATAGAGCATCAACAATAGTATCAAAGATTGCTGCTTGTCCATGGGATGAGTCTCAAGTTTGACAGGTTATTAAAAGGCCATTTCCCTAGTCTCTGCTTCATTCCCTGTGCCTGCATTTCTGATATACAGGATAAACTTGGGTTTGGAAGTTTTGTGATGGGTTGATATATATATATATATAAATGTCTCCAAAATTTCTACCAGAAGACTCCTACAGCTCATAAATTCTTCATCAAAGTGACTGGATACAAAATTAACTTGAAGAAATCAGAAGTCTTCCTTTATACCAATGATAAATGAGCAAGAAAGAAACTAGGGAAACAACCTCCTTTACAATAACCATAATAATATCAAATATCTTGATGCAATTCTATCCATGCAAGTGAAAGGTCTGAATGACAAGAATTTCAAGTCCCTGAAGAAAGAAAATGAAGAAGATATCATGTGATGGAAAGATCTCCCATACTCATGGATATAGAATTAGCATAGTGAACATGGCGATGTTACCAAAAGCAACCTACAGATTCAATGCAATCCCAATCAAAATTCTGTGGAGAGCTTTTGGTGCCACTTCAAGAATATTGTCAAGAATATTTACATTGGACTAGGACAATGAAGTAAATTCAGGCAAGAAATTGACACTGAGCTACAACAAAGAAGTAGGTTAAAGATAAATACAGCTGAGCAATGTTTTTCATGTATCTTGATCATCTTGATAAGTCCCTAAATACAGTGAACAAAGGAATTTTATTTTGCCTTTATTGTTCCTTAACTACTTTTTTTAAGCCTCTGAACTGATGCTATTATTTGCATGTACCTAGAATGATATAAAGGCAGTCTGAGAAAATTATACTTTATTAAAGTCATACTAAAATTTTGTCTAATTGTCTTTTCATACTTTAATCCTCAGTCCATCCCGCAAGACCGTGTTTGTGTTGACTGACTATATAGTCTTGGTCAAAATACCAACATACATTTATAGACCTTGAAAAAGTAATTCTTAACTTAATATGGAAAAATAAAAATCCCATAACAAAAAATGAATAATGAAAGAACTTCCAGAAGAATTATCATTCCTGACCTCCAGCTGTATTACAGAGCAATAGTGATAAAAACTGCATGGTATTGGTACAGACACCAACACATCGATCAATGGCATTGAATCAAAAACCCAGAAATTAGCCTACACATATATGGACATTTAATTTTTTTTTATAAAAGATCCAAAGAATACAATGGAAAAGAAAGCAAATTCAGAAAATGGTGCTGGTATAACTGGATGTCTATATGTAGAAGAATGCAAATAGATCCATACTTTTCACCATGAAACTCAAGTCCAAGTGGTTCAAGGATCTCAACATAAAACCAGATACATTAAATCTCATAGAAAAGAAAGTGAGAGACAATTTCTTGAACAGAATGCCAATGGTTCAGACAATAAGATAAACAATTGATACATGAGACCTCAAGAGACTGAAAAACAAAGGGTCCTGTCAATGCATATTTATTTTTTAAAATATTATTTTATGAATTGCCTGTAAATTTTATTCAATGTAATTTGACCATATTCACTCTCCGCACAGATCTATCCTCTGTACTCTGAGGTTTCTACCCATTCAACTTTCATTTTTAGAGGGGGAAATAGTAGAATATGAGTAATAAGAATATTGCAATTGAAAAAATGGAATGGGCTTCAGTATGTAGGTACTGAGCTCAATAAAGAAAGAGGTAAGGAAGCAGAAAAAATATTATTAAGGATGTTGGCAAAACAAACCTTAAAATATATTATTTGTTTACCTAGAAAGATATATGACATGTGACTGCTTTGCATATGCAAATATAGTTCTTATTTTTCATAACTCATCAAGTACAATTTGTGTTGCTCCAATACTCTGGATAACTGCTAGACAGAGCAGAACATATAAACATAGGTACTCATGATAATTATTAGGGCATGCACAAAAAACCTTGCAAAGCAGAAAAAGGAAAAGGTACAACATAGATGGAGGAAAGTATGCACAAAGTCATACAACTAAATGAGGAGCTAATTGATAGCCTCTGGGAGAGGGAAAGCCAATTTTCTTTCTGCACAAATTTTTGACAAAATGGTAAGATAGAAAAATTAGGATGATTAATAGTTGTGAAGAAAAAGAACATTGGCCGTAGTGAGAGATAGATAAGTCAGAAAAGTGGCTGAAGATAAACTCTATCACTGTGTGAACTCTAGGAATCTAAAATTAATTTTAAAAATGAAAAAATATGTTAGTACTTTTATAACAGTACATACAAATACATGCCAAAACAAATATATGCAATAATTCTCAAAAATACATGAAATTTATTTTGAATTTTTTCCTTACTCTTTATATCAAAGGGACTCTACATCTTACTACAGAGATAGTTGCTTAAACATTTTCACTGCTACTCTATAAATAATAGCAAGTAATTGGAAATAAACAAGATGTCAGACAGTAGATGAATGAAGATCATGAAGTACATTTACATAATGGAATCTCAGCTGTTCAAAAGGGAAAACTAAATCAATGAAATTTCAAATCTCTCAAGAATTTGAAGACCTCAGAAAATGGAAAGATCTCCCATGCTCATGGCTTGGTAGAACTAACATCTTAAAAATGGCCTTCCTACCAAAAGCAAACTACAGATTCAATGCAATCCCCATCAAAATTCCAACACAATTCTTCAAAGGCATGGAAAGAAAAAAGTCTCAATTTCTTCTGGAAAAAAAACCCAGAAGAGTGAAAACAATTCTAAATAATAAAAGAACCTCTGGGGGAATCTACATCCCTGATCTCATGCTATACTACAGATGCATAGTGATAAAAACTGCATGACAGTTGTTAAGAGATGACAGGTTGATCAATGGAATATAACTGAAGACCCAGAAATAAAACCACACACTTAAGGCACTTTATCTTTGACAAAGGAGCCACAAATATACATGGCAAAAAAGATAGCATCATTAATAAATGGTTCTGGTCTAGCTAGCAGAATGCATGTAGAAAATGCAAATAGAATCATATTAAACCTCACAGTCCTTGCACAAACTTCAAATCCAAGTGGATCAAGGACCTCAACATAAAACCAGAGACACACTGAATCTAAGAGAAGAGAAAATGAGAAAGAGCCTTGAACTCATTGGCACGGGGGAAATTTACTAAACAGAAATCCAGTGGCTTATACTCTATGATGAAGAGTGATAAATAGGACCTCATGAAACTGGAAAGCTTCTATAAGGCAAACAACATAGCCAATAAGACAAATTGGCAACCTACAGACTGTGAAAAGTCTTCACTAACCCCTCATCCAGTAGAGGATAAGTATCCAAAATATATAAAAAACTCAAGAAGCTAACCACCAAGAAACCAAACAACACAATTTAAAAAAAATGTGGTATAGACCTAAACACAGAACTCACAATAGAGGTATCTTGAATGGCTGAGAAGCACCTAAAGAAATGTTCAAAAATCCTTAGTCATCATGGAAATGCAAATCAAAACAACCCTGAGATTCTACCTTGCACCAGTCAGAATGGCTAAGATCAAAAACTCAGGTGACAGCAGAGGCTTAGGAGGATGTGGAGAAAAAGGAACACTCCTCCATTGCTGGTGGGATTGTAAGCTGGTACAACCACTCTGGAAGTCAGTTTTTGTGGTTCCTCAGAAAAATGAACATAGTGCTACCTTGAAGAACTGGCTATACCACTCTTGGGCATATATCCAGAAGATGCTCCAACATGTAATAAGGATACATGCTCCATTATGTTTATGCCAGCCATATTTATAGTAGCCAGAAGCTAGAAAGGACCCAGATATTCCTCAACAGAGAAATGGATACAGAAAATGTGGTATATTTATGCAATGAAGTACTACTCAGCTATTAAAAACAATTCATCAAATTCCTGGGCAAATGGATGGAACTAGAAAATATCACCTTGAGTGAGGTAACCCACTCACAAAAGAACACTCATGGTATGCACTCACTGACAAGTGGATATGAGCCCAAAAGCTTGAAATACCCAAGATACAATTCACAAACCACCTGTAGCTCAAGAAGAAGACCAATGTGTGGATACTTTGGTCCTTCTTAGAAGGGGAAACAAAGTATCCATGAGAGGAAATATAGAGACAAAGTGTGGAGCAGAGACAGAGGGAAAGGCCATACAGAGACTGCCCCACCTCTGGATCTGTCCCATATGCAGTTACCATAAAGAGACTCTATTGTGGATGACAACAAGTGATTGATGTCAGGAACCTGATATAGCTGTCTTTTTAGAGGCTGTGCCCGTGCCTGACAAATGCAGAAGTAGATGCTCATAGCCAACCATTGGACTGAGCACAGTGTCCCCAGTGAAGGAGCTAGAGAAAGAACCAAAGGAGCTGAAGGAGTTTGCAGCCCCCAAAGCACCCAGGGCTCCAACCAAAGAGTACACATGGTAGCATCCATGGCTCCAGCCACATATGCAGCAGAGTATGGCCTTGTTGGACATCAATGAGATGAGAGGCCTGTGTTCCTGTGAAGGCTAGATGCCCCAGTGTAGGGGAAGGCCAGGGCAGAGAAGAGGGAGTGGGTGGAGTTGGTGTGCAGTGGGAGGGATGATAGGAAGGGGGATTTTAGAAGGGGAAATGAGGAAATGGGATATCATTTGAAATGTAAATAAAGAAAATATCTACAGGCAGTGGTGGTGCACACCTTTAATCCCAGCACTTGGGAGGCAGAGGCAGGTGGATTTCTGAGTTCGAGGCCAGCCTTGTCTACAGAGTGAGTTCCAGGACAGCCAGGACTACACAGAGAAACCTCAAAGAAAAAAAAACTGGAAACTTTTGGGCTGGAGAGATGGCTCAGTGGTTAAGAGCACTGACTGCTCTTCTGAAGGTTCTGAGTTCAAATCCCAGCAACTCATGGTGGCTCACAACCATCCATAATGAGATCTGATGCTGTCTTCTGGAGTGTCTGAAGACAGCTTCAGTGTACTTACATATAATAACTAAAGAAATCTTTAAAAAAAAGAAAATGAAAAAAAAAAAAAAACAGAAAATATCTAAAACAAACAAACAACAACAACAAAAAAGGAAACAAATAAACACCCTAACAAAAAAAGAAATATTCAAAGTCCTTAATGATTAGGGAACTGCAAATCAAAATGACACTGAGATTCTTCCTTAATCAACCAGAATGGCTAAGATCAAAACCTCAGGTGATACAACATATTGGTGAGTATGTGGAGAAAGAGGAACACTCCTCCATTGCTGGTGAGATTGCAAGCTGGTATGACCACTCTGGAAATAAATCTGGTGGTTCCTCAGAAAACTGAAAATAGAACTACCTGGAGACTCTGATATACTACTCTTAATCATATATCCAAAAGATGCCCCACCATGCCACAGATGCACATGTTCCACTATGTTCATAGCAGTTTTACTTGCATTAACTAGAAGCTGGAAACAACCCAGGTGTAGCAAAATGGAAGAATGGATACAAGAAATGTAGTTCATTTACACAATGTAATTGGAATACTACTCAGCTATTGAGGACATCCTGAGTTTTGTAGGCAAATGGATAGAACTAAAATTATCATCCTGAGTGAAGTAACTAGTGAAGAACATACATGGTATGCACTCACTAATAAGTGGATATTAGCCAAAAAATTACAGAATACAATCCTCAGAACTAAAGAAGGTTAACAAGCCAAAGGGCCCATGTGAGGATGTCCCAATCCCACTTGGGAGGGAGAAGAAAGAAATCATAGAGGGCAGAACAGAGGGAGGGAGGTACAGACCTGGGTAATAGAAGGTACAGTGAAGGGAAAAGCAGAACATGATCAGGTATTGTGGGGCTGGAGGAAACAAGACATAAGCCCTGAAGGCCAGCAGAAAGAATGAAAACAGGCAACCTCGGGAAGTAAGAGGTGGAGAGACACTCAAGAATGTACCAGAGACCTGTGATGTGAGTCAGATACTCTCAGGACTCAAAGGGAGGGACTTTAGATGAAATGCCCTACAGTGGGGAGAGGGAACTTGTAGTAGAATCCATCCATCTCCATTAGAAATTCAGGGCATTAAGTGGAGGGATGGGGTTGCCAGCCCACATTCAAAAACACTGATCCAGAATTGTTTCTATCTCAAAGAAATGGAGGATCAAAAATGGTGAGGAGACTGAAGGGAATGTGGTTCAATGAATGGCCCAAATTGGGATCAATCTATAGGTGAGGCTCTTGCAAGGCCTGACACTATTACTGATGATATGGTATGCTTACAGATAGGAGACTAGCATGGCTGCTCTCCAAAACTCCCAACTAGCAGCTGAAAGAATCAGTTGCAGATACATATACCCAACTAATGGATAAAAGCTGGGGACCCCTGTGGTGAAATTAGGTAGAAACTGGAAGAAGCTGAGGAGAAGGGCGACCCCATAGGAAGATAAGCAGTCTCATGTAACCTATACTCTGAAGATCTCTCAGACACTGAAACACCATCCATACAACAAACATTAGGTGATATGAGGCCCCCAAAACACATACAGCAGAAGAGTGCCTGGTCTGGACACAGTGAGAAAAGATGCACCTAACCCTTGAGAGATCTGAGGCCCCCAGGGAATGGGGAGGTCTGATGGGGTTGGGGGTAGATGGTGGGTACCTCCTCTAGGATACAGGGGAGGAGGTATGGGGAGAAGAATAGTCAGAGGGCATGTCAGAAGGGGGATAAGGACTGGAATGTTAAAAAATATTCAAGAACTTAAAAAAATCTATTTCCAGTAATAAAAATTAAAATGTATTTTGAATGTTAATTAGAATTCTTAATTTTAATCCCAGTGGTATTTCAAATTAGAAAGTTTTCTTTTTTATAATTTGAAGTTATCTCCTGTAGAGACAGCAAGTGAATTAATACATTTTTTCCCTTAAAGGATATAATTGCAAAAACGTTTTGACAGTGTTATAAAATCCAATATTCTTTAAACATGGAATTATCCCCAGTCCTTCTAATAATAAGATGATATTCTTCTAATGATAACCAGTGCATAAATTACTGTGTTTTGAAGAAATGTTCTTCATTCTTACTTTGATAAATGAAAGAAACGATGCCTTCCTATTTGAAGCCAACAATTATCTGACTCAATTTTCCATGATTTGTTTTTTGGTCCATGTTCTACGGTTATGAATAAACACCTTGACCAATATAACTCTTATAATAGAAAGCAATTAACTGAGAGTTTCACTACAGTTTCAAAAGGTTAGTATGTTATCATCATGGTGATTTCATGGAGATATATAGTAGGACATTGTGCTGGAAAACTAGCTGAGAGCTACATCCTGTTATGTAGGCAAAGCCTAACCACAGGAGCACACTTGCTCCAAGAAAAGCATATTCTAATCCTTCTATCCTTCTAATCCTGTCGAAGAGTTCCATTCCCTGATGATTAATATTTCAACTATATGAAATACATCATATTCTGATTATGCTTTCCCCTCCCTCCACTTCTAGTTTCTCCAATAATTACCTTCTATCCGGACACTTACCCTTTCTTCCTCTCATGAAAGATAAACAGGCATACAGGGAATTGCATCCAACAAAATAGTAATAAAGCCAGATAATATATGTAACAAACAAATAAATCAAAGTATTACATATAAGAAATAATCATATAAGAAAAGAGCCCAAAAAGGGACAAAAACATAAGAAAATATATAGGCACAGAGATATATATACTCAGACACACAGAAATCACATGAAGACATCAAAATGGAGGTCATAATATATATGCAAGTACCTATAAGGTGAAAAATTCCTGGACTTAAAATTATAAGACAAAGAACTCCAAATATGTTGTAGGCCTACCCTTAAGAATGATTTGTTTCCCCAGTGATACTCCTAAGAAGAAAACTAATTTTCCATTTACAAGTGGCTATTAATTGGATAGAACTTCAGGATTAGTGATTGGAGTGTATTACCACTTCTCTTTCACCTCTAGGATTCCAAATTGTGCAAATCTGTGTACACCCTCTGCTTGCTGCTTTATAAGTGTAAATTTATATTCAGCCCTGTATTGTTTTTTATTTCTTGTGTTTTCCATCCCCTCTGGCTCTTAAACTTGCTCTGATTCCTCTTCCCCAGGATTCCCTGATCCTTAAGGAAAGGTTGGAGAAAATCTTAATAGGGCCATATATTCCAAGTTCTCTCACTCTGCACATTTTCCAGTTGTGTTTCCCCGTCCCCCCAAAATGTCCCATATGTCTTTTYCCCTCCCCCTGTTCCCCTATTCACCCCTTCCCAATTCCCTGTTCTGGTATTCCCCTACGCTGCTGCATTGGGCATTTCCAGCACCTGGGTCCACTCTTTCCTTCTTGTTGGACAGCATTTGGTAGGTGGATTGTGTCTTTGGTGTTCCAAGATTCTAGGCTAATATCCACTTATCAGTGAGTGCATGCCATGGGTATTCTTTTGAGACTGAGTTACTTCACTCAGTGTGATGCTCTCCAGCTCCATCCATTTCTCTAAAAATTTCATGAATTCATTGTTTCTAATGGCTGAATAGTACTCCATTGTGTATATATATCACATTTTTTGCATCCATACCAAAACCACACAAAGATCCAACTAAGAAAGAGAACTTCTGTCCAATATCCCTTGTGAACATTGAGGCAAAAATACTCAATAAATTTCTGGCCAACCAAATCCAAAAACACATCAAAA